>VMDO01015840.1:0-49811 GCA_007922755.1 Pedetes capensis
TGATAATGATTTATATCCATAAATGGTTTTAACATTCAGGTCACTTTTTATTGGGCCTCACACACACAAAAGAATTACCTATCAAAAAACCGTAGTTCCTGTTGGAAGTTCATTGTTTTGGTGAGTTTGTTGTTGTGGTGTTTTGGTGAGTTAGATCCACTAATATTATGTTGTTGTTGTTGTTGTTGTTGTTGTTTATTGTTGTTGTTAGATATTGTCAAGGCAGGTCTGATTCAAATCCACCCTATGTACAACAAAATGGAACACTACTAGATTCTGTGCCAGGTGCAGGACCTTTTTTAGGTTTAAGCCCATTGTTGCAGACACTGTAGCAATCCATTTAGTTGAAGGTCTTCCTTTTTTTTTAATTGACCAGTCACTGTCACAAACATGATGTCCTTCTCCAGTGGTTGATCCCTCCTGACATATCAAAAATAAGTAAGATGCAGTCTAGCCATCCTTGCTTCCAAGGAACACTCTGGTTGCACTTCTACTAGGATGGACATATTGGTTCTTTTTGGACTCCATGGCATATTCAATTTGTCTCCAGAATTATAATTCAAAAGCATCAATTCATCTCCTGTCACTTTTACTCAACACCCAGCTTTCATAAGCATATGAGGTGACTGAAAAGTTACAAAGAAAGAGTTTTTTGAGTTTTATATACTACTTTTAAAATATGATTATCAGTAAACTTAAATATTTTATGAATTTATTTTTCATGTTACCTATAATTTTACAATACACTTCTATTTATGCAAACTATAATTTCTTTGGGTACATTAACTATATCTTTGTTATGTTTTTGTTTTGAGTACTTAGAATAGGATATGTGCAAAATTATTATATATTTATTGGATATGTTACTCAGAAAACCTAATATTTTATAAACCAAGATTTCTTTGAGATCTTTTCAATAAATACCATTTTAGATTTGGAGAAGGGAAACTTTATGACTCTGAAAGAATTAAGTTCAGTTTCTTTAGCTGACTCTTTAAGGCCTTTTGTTGTTTGCTTTCTGCCTTTATTACCAACCTGATCTCTCTCTGCCTATGTATACGTAGATCTACTCTTTATTCCAAACACATCTCTGACTTTCTCACCCATATCCCTTTCTCCATTCCATTTTCCATGTTGGGAACATTGTTTTCCCTCTATAGGTCCCACCAATAGCTTAGATTTTTATTAAGCTTCAATTCAGATCCAGTCTTCGTTCTTTGAATGAACTAGAATAATTGAATATAGCTAGACTAGACCACCATGTTTTCTAAACTTCTGTAGCAAATCTGAACTTTGAATGTCAGAGAAATTTTTGGCAAGGTTATTTGGAAGTTATTTTTAAAGACATTTTAAGAATATTTTATATCTACATATAACTTATCTCTTCAAATATATTTTAGGGTTCTAAAAATTTAGCACAAATTATGTAAAATATTTTTTAAGATTCATAGACCCAGTTTAGTAAAGCTTTTTTTAAAGATAGTATAATATAGCATGAAATAAATCAAGTAGCATTTATTGGTCTATTTCTTAAAAGTGGAAAACTAAACAAATAGTATAAATTATAGTGGCATATCAACAATTGTTAATTCACATATCTATAAATTTATTTATTATTAGGAAATCTGTCCCTTAATTCTACTCTATCTATAAGTTCTAGATGGGTTTTGTCCATCACCTTATTTATCCTGTGACCACGTGGTAAAATGAGAAGCAGAGGTGACCAGAGTGAGTAGATTCATATTTCATAGAGATATTTTCAGGACCCTGGTCAGGTGGCTAACATTCTCAGAACCTCAATTTTTCAAAAGATAAGTCTTATTTTATTATCAAATGGGTTGTATGTACATTGTTTGAAATATCAAGCAAATTAGAACACTCTCTTAAGTTTCTGCCTGTAGAATCATGTCAGAATATAAAGGAAAACCCTGCATAGCAGAGTAACTAAATTTGCCTTATCCTTTCCTTACAGTTGGTTTTGAATAATAATTTACTTGCTAGTATGCCTATTACCTTAAAATGTATCAGAAAATGACAAGTGGATTTTTATTGCACAGGAAGACTTTTTACCACTTGTTGATGGATGAACTAAATCAATCTTTTGGGGATACCTGAGGTTACTCTGTGTTAGAGTGTTCATCTACTAAAGCAGAAAGATGATTTATTCTATGTTCTTGCTTGATTACATGTGAACCTTGGTTGTAACCTACAGAGTCCTGCAAGATAAAGTGAGAATGGGACTGCAAGAATTTACCTGTTATTAGTGTGCTTTGTTCAGAAAATCAATTGTAGATGATTACAAAAAGAGAAGTAATTTACTGTATTCATAAAAGAATATTGATCATGCTGGCATTATTTACCCTTTTATTATTATACTTTTTACTATTACACTTGTAATTATATGTTTAATGTTTAGGTTTCCCTATTAGATTGGTAGCCTTGTCATAAGATTGTACATTTCTGCTTTACTTGAAATTATATTCTATGAACCTACTTTACATCTGCATAATCTACTATGCTTATAGTAAATTTTTATTGCTGAAACACTGTAATGCACTTCTTAGACTCACTGATGAAATTAGATCACAGGGTATAGCAAAGTAAAAAATTAAGGTAGAAAATGTTGGACATATTACATAAGGACAAGAATCTCTGAGATTTTTAAAATAGCAATTTATCTGTTTGTGACAGCTTTGACACAAGCTTT
This sequence comes from Pedetes capensis, assembly GCA_007922755.1. NCBI lineage: Eukaryota > Metazoa > Chordata > Mammalia > Rodentia > Pedetidae > Pedetes > Pedetes capensis. The sequence goes on from VMDO01015840.1 coordinate 2,708, forward strand.
TTGAAAGTCATAGGAAAACCTTTTTTTTTTTCCTGCTTGGTAAATATGATATTGAAATCATTTGGCTGAACAGTAGACTCTCTAATTCCTTTAGCTTAAATTTTCATGACTATGTTATATCACTCAAATATAAATTATAATTTAAATGTTATAATGTTATTTAATGTAAAATATTTCAAGTATGGGCTAGATTCACATAACTACAAATATTTTATCTATTATAATCTCTCTGGATTGCTTATTAAACTCTTAGATAAATATAATGTTGGTTGGTACTCAATATCAAAATAATATCTGGATTTGGCTGTAAATAGAAAGATACTAAATGTATTAATTCACTTAAGACTAATTTTAGTTATTCTAAAGTCCTTGCAAAAAATCAGAGAATATAAAAAGTAGTATAAAGAATAGTATATTACTTAGTTTTGCATTCCTATAACAAAATACTTCACACAGACTAACTTTGTAAGGAAAACAGTCTTGTTTAGCCATCAGTTTTAGAAGTCAAAGGACATGGAGCTGTCACGGGCCCAGTTCTGGTGAAGTCCCTCTTTGCTGAGTCACACAGTGGTAGATGGAAATGGTGGGAGCACCTGGGACAGGAATCAATCATACTCTAACATAGGAAGCAGAAAAGAGTCAGGGATCAGAGTCAAGCTTTTGTAACAACTTGTTTTCAGGCGAAGTCACTTCTACAGATCATCATCCCTTCCGAGGGCAGCACCACAATGACTCAAGGAACTCCCTCCCGGCCCTAACTCTTAAAGGTCCTCACAACCTCAATACCACTACACTGAGCAGCAAGTCTCCACACATGAACTTTTGGGAGACAAACCACATTAAAACCATAGCAAACAGTAAGATATCATATAAAAATTGTGATTACCATTATAAACAATGAATAAATATTAGTAATAGAGTATGAGGTATGGTCGAATTTACTTCAGGAAAGAAGAGTCTTTACAAAAGTGAGAGATTGGTTTAGGAAATAACTCTTGGAGACCAAGGGAGATGGATTTGAATCCTGGATTATAGATCTGTGACATTAAGCAAATTACTTAAATTCTTTCAATACATATGTCAAGTATAAAATGAAGTACATTAATAATAAATGTAGAATGTATTTAAAAAGTATACTCATATTTACACTATTTTGCACCATACGGCAGCAATAGAGTATCTTTTCAGATTCTACAGTCTCAATACATGTAGAGTTCCCTACCCAACATGGGAGCTTTAATAAATGTAGGCTTTACTACATACTTATCCATGACATGATGTCATTTATTTTCTTGTGACACAAATCCCACTCAAACACATTCTCAGTTCTCCCTTCAGAGTTAGATTGATTCTATGAGTTTTATCATTACTTAAAATTATTATTATCATTAAAATTTCATTTCTTTATTCCCCATGTAGTGCTATAATCACAGATAATTATTATACAAAGTTCTATTTGCCAGGCTTTTGGGAATAAAGTAAATGCAGCCTTGCTCAAAAACTGTAATTGTTTTTGGTCAAATGTCTCCTATGTTTTTAACTGTTCTCATTCTTGTGGTTTAAGGAATGCAAAGAATTCTGTAGTTCCACTTTATTTATTTATTTATTTATTATTTATTTATTTTTGTATCTTTGTTCTGTGTTTTTTCTCTCACTTCTCAGTCTCTCTGTCCTCAAGGTCTGTCTGACCTGAACAATTTATTCTGAATTTACTAACTCCTTTTAGTTCCAAAAGTCACTCTTGATTCTCCTTGTTTCCCCTATCTTAAATAATGAATTTTGCTCGGACTCATAATTATCAATTTAAAAATTAATAATAGCATAGTAATACAAATAGAATATTTTTTTACTATTTTGAAAGATAATATTTATATTCTTATGTCATACAACAAAATATATTTTGAGTAATAAAATAGTTTTCTATGTCATGCTATATGCATATTTGTAGCTGAAATAATTAAATATAAAACTTGAAATATTAAAACATTGAAAAAATACATAGAAGTTCTAATCCAAAATTGATGTGGTTAGATGCTGTTGAGTTGGTGTCCAACTCATAGTCAACCTATGTACAAAAAGTGAAACACCATTGTCAGTGCTTCTCTGGTATTCATAAGATTTTCAATTGCAGAAATCCAGAATAGTGATGGATTTAAAAGCCTGAAAGAGAAGAAGAAATTATAAAATAGTAAATATTTGATAGCATAAAATTAAAATTTTTATTTAAAATATTTTATATATTTATGTCTCTATGATTTTTCTAGCCTGCAGCCATCCCATCCTGGCATCTGATCTTATCAGTCTGGGAAGCTAAGCAGGGTAGGGCCTGGTTAGGATTTGGATGGGAGACCACCTGGCAATACCAGGTGCTGTAGGCTTGGGAAAAAGACCCAGCTGCCCACTCCCAAAAAACAATCAGCCATTGAAAACCCTATAAAGAGCAGAGAAGCACTGACAACAGTGCTGGGCATGGCATAGTGTTGGGTAATGTTTCATCTGTTGTACTTATGGTCACTATAAGTAGGACTGACACTGACGACAGCACATAACAACAACACACTTTTCTAACTAGTAATAATGTGCAAACTATAAGACAAAATGTTTTCAGGGCATATGACAAAGGATTATGTAAAGATATAAAATTGTTGGTTTCAGAATCATGTTATATTCTTAAGCATTGAGGACTGTAAAATGTTTTGTCTGTGTAATAGAAATTAAAACATAATATATTTTAATATATTTATTACTTCATATAAAACTATAATAAACAACTCACATTTCATCATTAATCCTTTTTTTTGTGATACTGAAGAACAAAACCAGGGCTTCATGCATGCTAGGCAAATACTCTACCACTGGGCTATGCTCTCAACTCTGTTTTGTATTTGTGAACTTATCAAAATCTGGTTAAATGAACATTCTCATACATTCATCTGCATTCAATGTTTGGTGATAGCACCCATCTACAGCCTCTGGAAAACTGCAATGGTCACTCACCAGAGAATGAGAATGAAAGAGGTAAATTACCTCTTAATATTATTTTGAAGTAGTTTTGACCTTGAGGAAGTTTAGGGTTCTCTCTAAGAAACACAGGCCTAGACCAATCAGGGACATATCAGTTTGTTGCTTTTGTAACAATGCCCTCAAAACAGCATGGCTGCTATATAAGTAAGGAGTGGAATGGGGGTGGAGGTGAGGGTCACAATGTTCTCTCAACTGTAAAGTTTATGGTTATGCATCCATTCAATTTAGATTAATCATATTTAATTAAATGTAAACATGTTTATGTAATACAACTTAATACAAACCCCAGAAAATTATGTTTCATATGGTCAATTAAAATATTTATGTTGTGGTTGTTAGGTGCCGTCGAGTCAAGTCCGACTCATAGCGACCCTTGTAGGGTTTGCAATGGCTGACTGTTTTGGGATTGCCTTGGGATTGCCACATCCTTCTCCCATTTTGCGGTGCTGGTAATCAAACTCAGGACCTCAGAGACTGCAGAGCAGCACTCTATCAACTGAGCTAAATCCCAGCCCCAAAATATTTATAGTTACTCATATTTTTAGATGTCTGGGGATGTGATCTAAATAAAGCTGATATTTTTTTAGAGGCTGAAAGAAAGTGTACCAAAAATTTATCAATGATTACCTTGGGATGTGGATGTGTTTTTCCAAATGTCCAACAGTGAAAAGAGTGACCATCCAGTCTCTTGAACCGTTATGGAATTTTAGGCTGCTGAACTCTTTTCTTTCAGGATTCCTATTTGTCTCACTTAATGAATCAATTCTTCATTAGTTAGAATGGCTGTTTCCCAAATAATTCACTTCCTTTATCTTTGATGAATGGAATTTTCAATAACATTTGTCAGGAATTTGTCAGATGATGTGACTTTGTACAGATAGAATTTCAACAGATGTCCACAGACTGCCTCTTTCATAGCTACTTCGTTTTGTTTCTGAGACAGCTTGGTGATCTGTGTCAGAACACATCATCTATTTCCTTCCTCCAGCTGGTTTCTCAGTGGTACATCCCTCAGTGCTGCTTACCAGGTAACATTACCATTTTTCCCCATCCATCAGATATGTAGCATATTTATTTCCACCATGGTACACAGTACAGGGCTCTGGACAGAGCCTACTCAGTCATACTCTTATATCCTACGATAATTACTAATATTTTTGTTTGAATTGGCATTTCATCTTTAATGTGTCATTATTATGTGCATCCCTAATATCAAAAAATGGACCAGTATATCAATGTCAGTTGATAGAATCATTGAAATTACCAGTAAAAATACTACAGCCTCATCATAATTATGCAAACACCAATAGTTAATAGAATTGTGTTATAAATACAGAAAAGGATTCCATATGCTGAGTCATGTGAAACTTCAAATTTTATAAGAAACCAAGATTGAAAGGTAAGATTAGAAAATACAAGAAGGATGATCTTGTAGTAACATATTTTTCCTAGGTCACCACCATAAGGTGTTACACAACTTTTTCAAATAGGGTGCTGGAGCTCTCTGATATTTTTGGAACAAATTCTCAAAAATATTTTCCAAAATTCTTGATGGACCTATCAATATTTACGATAACAATACTGAAGTGATGTTTGTTGAGTATTTATCATACATTTAGAATTGACAATTTTTTTATTTTAGTTCTCTCAATACCAGTATGAGAAAGGTTGTAGTATTTTGTCACTGTGTGGTAACTGAGCCTTGGAGAGATGAAGTAACTTAATCAAGGTCATCCGATTATTTAGTATAATAAAAAATTTCATCACAGAGATTGTTTTCAGGCTTCTCATGTTTAACAAGTAAATATAATGCAAAAATCATATAGGCAACATTAAAAGTTGAACTTAGAGTATAACTAAAAAACAAATGAAACAAATAAAATTGAACCTGTTTTCCAAAGAATCAAAAAACATCACAGAAGTGAAAGAAAGCAGAGCTGAGGGTCAAGTTCCTCTCCAGGTTTACTCTTCTATGATCCTTTATAGGTTGCAACCTGTGCTGGGGTTTAGCTCTGTTGATAGAGTGCTGCTCCATACTTTCTAAGGACCTGGGTTCCATCCCCAGCACCACAAAAATGGGAGAAGGATGTGGCAGTCACCTCCTGAAATAATCAGCCATTGGAAACCCTATAAGTTGAACCCCACTCCAGGGCACCTAACAATAACAACCTAGATTGCAATGGTTGGAAATATTTCCATCTCTTCGATCTCCTTTCAGTTAATCTCCTAGGCCTACTCTGGATACTTTTTAACTCATTTGATGATGCTATTCATATCCACATTAATTACAATAGGAAGTTTTCCTAGGATTTACCTTGTTCATTGTACTTCTTCATCTGTGTTATGAGATTTATTGTTTTGGGGCATGAATAATGAAAAGGTCTTCCTTAACTCTTTTATTTTATATTACTCCTTCTTCCTAATTATGTCTGTTTTTATCATTGTCTTTGAATACAATATTGCTTCATATTTAAAAGACATGACTCTAATGTTCAGTAGAGGTAGTTATTTGCATATCTGCCAGGTCCATAGCTGTAGTTGTTGAATTTCCTCTATCAAAACTTTCTATTTTTATTTTTATTTATTTGTTCCTCCAGATTGTTTAGAAATAATATAATCACTGTTTCTATGTTGTATCATTTTTTCCATTCAATGTAAATCTTCCATGCCTTATATGTTTCTCAAGTCTATTAGCTGTACTCCTTAGGAATAAATTCTCTCAACACTTCCAGAGAACATGCTCCCGGTTTATTTATCTCTCCTTTGGATGAGAATCTCCAGTGAAACTCTCTTATTGTAGTTCATACTGGAGACTACTTCAGAAATTACAGAAACAGCTTATTTCTTCCTAAAGATCTAGTTATTCCAAACTTTGAAATTTCCTTTTTATCCTCCTGTTTTTTTTTTTTTTTTAACTAATTCCTGTTATCTACCTGGAACCAATTACTAATTCACACCACCTTTGGAAATTCCATTAATTGTAAATTACCCAAAGTTATCAGGCTGATATTTAGCTCAGTTGGTAGAGCACTACTCTGCAGTCTCCGAGGTCCCGGGTTCAACTCCCAGCATTGCAAAAATGGGAGAAGGATGTGGCAATCCACTCCCAAGGCAATCCTGAAACAATCAGCCATTGAAAACCCTATGAGGGTTGCTATGAGTGGGACAGGACTAGACAGAACCTAACAACAACCCCAAATTATCAGTCCACTCCTGAAACAATCCCAAAACACTCAGCCATTGAAAACCTTGAGGGTCACTATGAGTCAGACAAGACTCCATGACACCTAATCAGAACAACAACTCAGAATTATAGTATAAGATCTCAAAGAATTATACAACATTAATTAAATTCACTTTCTGGGGAAGCAGCAAACCCTGGTTCCAGGCAAATCCAGTGAGTTTCCTGAAGGGGATTGAAGATCTCAGATTTTCTCCCTGTCCCTGTGGCTTGATCACTCTGCCAACAGAAGAAATCACATTGGCTTTCTTTTTGTAATACTGCTCCTTGTTTCTGGTGATGATTCAATACATTTCTTCTGAATTAACTTCCTAGTTAATTAGTTCTATTTGTTGCATAAAATTTCCTGTTTTCTAGTCATGCCTCTTTTCTACCATCTTTGTATCTGGTTAGTAGTATATTAACTGAAATAGTATTATCACAAATAATGTTTGCCCCTTGATATTTTTATTTAGAGTGATCTCTTTTCATTTGTTTTCCCACCTGTCCATCTACTCTATTTTTTGTTGATTGTACATTTTTCTACTCATGTCTCAGTAATTGATATTCATTTGCATTTGATGTAGGAGAGAATGAAGACAACCAAGAACCAGTTTACTTTTGAACAATTTAATTCCATTCCATTGCTGTTGTTTAGATGACAACCTGTTCTACCTCATTCCTATTCTCTTTTCCTTCTGATTTAAAAGAGTTTTATAGCAAAAGTCAACTATGTTCAGCTGGGCTACTGAAGTTTGTTAAAAACATATTTCTCACAAAAATGTATAAATAAAATACAAATTTTAAAATATTGTCAAGTGTTCAAGTGAAAAGAAAAAATACAGAAAATCAAATATTAAACTAAATTTTAATACTAACACAATTTCTAAAGTAACAATTGCAGCTATACATTTTTAAAATTTGATCTGACTTAATCATTTAAAGTAGAAGTTTTAAAGTTATAGTTTTTAAAAATTGATGTTGATTAGGTAACTAATCAAAATATGTAATTTTTTCGATTCCCATTTGAAGTTGAGGATATTAACCTAAATCTGCATAATAAACTATATATTCCAAATTTACACTGACTTTCTCCAAGTAAACTTGGGTAAGTGAGAAATATGTTAATACTTTTGCAATTATAATCTCTTTCAATGTAACACCTTCCAAATCTAGCAGAATAAGGACTCTGAATTTGTCAATTCCCTTAGGAATTAATTTGTCAACATGAACTAGAGGGAAATATTCTGTACAATTTTCCATGTGTAGTTCTCAAATAGACATAATCAAAATTGACTCTAGCAGTTTTATATAGTCATTAAGTGCAGAAAGCAATTTTTTGCCTGCTAACTTTTTTTTTTTTCAGTAGTAGAGAGTTCAATCCAGGGCCTCATGCATTGTGGCAAGTGTTCTACCATTTAGTTGCCCCTGGTCCTCTTTTTTATTTGTTATATTGAGATAGCATCTAGCTAAGTTGTGCAGGCTGCTTCTTACCTTGAACTGGCACTCATTTTGCCTCAGCCTCAGAAGTCACTGGGATCAGAGGTGTGTGCCACAGCAAGTGGCCTCTCCTTTCTAATTTACAGCACATCATCCACAACTGGAATTTCAGAACTTGGAATATCTGTTATTAAGTGCCCTCGAGTTGGTGTCACACTCATAGTGACCCTATGTACAATAGGCAAAGCACTATCGTCAGTGCTTCTCTGCTATTCATAGGGATTTTGGTGGCTGATTGATTTTTGGGAGTGGGCTGCCAGGTCCTTCTTCCAAGCCTACAGACCCTGGTGTTCCCAGGTGGTCTTCTATCTAAGTACTAACCATGCCCAACCCTGTTTAGCTTCTAAGGTCTGACAAGATGGGACGCCACAGTATTACAGCTGCAGGCCTGTCATATTTACAAAATAGTAAAAACAAATATCATTGTGAAGGCTTATCAGAACTAAGCTTTTGATCACTTAAAAACAATGAATCATAATGAAATAATTATTTTACTTGTCATTAGGTGCCCTCAATTCATGTTCAACTCATAGTGTTCCTAATGTACAGCAGAATAAAACACTCCCCAACACTGCGCCATGCCGGGCACTAAGACAGTACTTCTCTGCTATTCAGAGAGTTTTCAATGGCTGATTGTTCTTAGGAGTGGGCTGCCAAGTCCTGTTTTTTCCAATGCTGAGGATTGAACTCAGGGCCTCAGAGAGAGCAGAGCAGCACTCTACAAAGTAAGCTAAATCCCAGCCCATATTGCTTGTTGTTGTTGTTGTTAGGTGCCATTGAGTTGGTATCCGACTCTTAGCGACCCTTATAGGGTTTTCAATGGCTGTTTCGGGATTGCCTTGGGAGTATATTTACTTAAATTAAGGGTAATATAAAATCAAAATAAAATTGTTAAAGGTAAATGACTCAACTGAAATCCTTTTATACTTACTTTCCAGAAGGTACAAAACTTACTTTTTATGGAAAAAAGCACTAACTTTTCAAACTACATATTTTCTCATTAAAATGCATGTTGTAAATGTCTTAATTTACTAATTATTTGACTTGATTTGATGGAATTCAATTTACATTCAATTAATATGCTTCTACTAACTCACTGGTTATAATTTCTAAAACACATTTCAGAAACTTTTACGCTTAAAGATATATTTAGCCAGCTGCAGTGGCACATGCCTGTAATTCCAGTGACTCAGTAGGCAGATGCAGGAGGATCACTAGTTCAAGGTCAGAGGCACCTTGAGAAATTTACCATGACTCTACTTGAAATAAAAAAATAAAAAATTATAATGAGCTGAGGTGCAGCCTAGTGGCAGAGTACTTGCAAAGTATATGCAAGGTCCTGGGTTCAACCCTCAGGTACTACAAAAATAACATTAAAAATAATAATAAAGGTATATTTAATATTAATTTGTAAGAGTCAGGCCATTTTCAAATAATATGGTCAAAATTAAAAAGTAGAGCAGTATTTATACTCTTGGAATTAGAGTAAACAAATAAGATCTTGTTTGTATTTGATTATTAGATACATTTTAGAAGTAAAATTATTTAAGCATTGAGGTATAAAAATATTACTCTCTTACTTGTAAATTATCTTGTAAAATGGGAAAGTTAAATTCAATATACAGCAACATCAGTATGACCCAAATCCCTATCCACTCACATAATTTTCCAAAGATTTTAAAATCGATCACTAAAATAATTTTCAAAAAGATAACATAATTCTTTAAATGTTCAAATATCTACATTTTTGTGAACAGTGAATAAGTAAAATCTGTGAGACACAATGCTTGAATTAGAAATGTAGCAAAGATTATTATAACATTATCATTTATTAAAACAGTTTAGTGAGACTTTTTCCAAGGATATTTCCATTATATTGATTTCCAACATTATGAAGGCCATGAGCACATGATACCAAACAGGTTTTTTGTTCACATTTTATAGGTCATGGTATGCATTGAAAAATCACATTCTCAAACATTTATAAATTAGTCTTTTATTCCTGGTCTTTTGTATAACATATTTAACTTCAGTTGACATATACTTCAGCTTTCTTTAATTTCATCCTTAGTTTTGACTATCTGGAATTAGCAAAAGGATATTTTCCTAAATATGATTTTGACTCTTGATCAGATTAAAAAATAGATTATATAGAGATATGGTAAGAGTAATATAAAGTTTAATCATTGCCTTGATAAAGCTTCTTATAAAGTATTTATGTAAGTTCTTATCATTGAAATATTACAGAATCAACCTCTTTTTCTGTTATCAATGTTAGCTCCTTGAATTTGGAGCATAAATACTTCTCTGTTTCTTCTCTGTATAGTGGATATTTTAATAATATATTTGTGTGTTTTCTATATGAGTGAGAATTTTTCTCTTTAAAGATAGAGTGTCTAACTTGAGACCTTTTGAGTGTCTATAGTATACTATACATGTATTAGTGATGACTAAATACAAAATTATACAGCAAATAACCTAGCACAGGCCACCATTTTCTACTTAGGATCCAAGGCAAAGAAGAGGGAACATGCATTTTGGTTAGGGAAAAGGTGTATATGTATTCTTGAAAATATTTTGCATTTCTAGGTTACTGAATGAATTAAATTCTACTGTCCTACAAAATGGTTGAGAAATTGAGCAGAGACCGGGACTTCAGAGCAACATTGTTCTTGTTAAAATAAACTTGTGAAACACTGAAGATATTTTTTTGGTCAAAGCAGTTCCTGCTCTCATATTATGAACATTCTGATTTGGAGAATTCCATTCTGTATACTTAATTTCCCTGACAATCTTAACTGGAAATCATCTGTGCTGTTCTTGTCTAGCTATGAAGGTCTGGTATGCAGATGTTGTGCACATTTCATTTTGAAGATGTTAAAATGGGAGAGAAACATTTCGTGACTTGGTTGAGAGAGTAAAATTTGTTATGATTAAAAGACTAGTAAGGTCATATTTCCATGACATTTTTGGAGGAATGTTTTTGACATTTGATGATTCTGGAGTATTTTTATCTTTCCATTTACCTACCAAACAACTTGTGCTTCACAAGGTAGTTATATACACACAAACTCAGGAAGTATGACATTTGTGAAGTATCACATATAAAAGGCAGTTTCAAATCCTTCTATCTTGAAGTACGTTTTAAAAATGATATAATTGATAGGTTTTTCTATCCACCTCAAAAGGGGAAAAACTCTAACAGTATTGACTTGTCTCTACCAATGCATAACAGGGTAAAACCTATTTTGCATATGATTTAACATTATTAGGAGGGTAATTTACTGTTGTTAAATGCATGCACACACATACACACCCCCCCACACACATTTGTCTCAGAAAAATCTGTTAAACCATCCAAAATGCTGGCAATTTAAGAGAGGGTGTGAGAAGAGATGGGAGGGGAAATGGAAATTGAATGAATAGAGGAATGGTCCAGATATATGCCTTCTTAAAATTAATAGTAAAATATATTTTAAATTGCTTATTTCTCTTGTATAAAACAAATATGATAGAGATTATTTATTGAAATAATAAATTGAAAACTCTCTTATCACTTAAAAAACTAACATTAGTTTATTATATCATAATAAATTTTGCTTTAATTATTAAATGTTTACAATATCATTTGATTAAATTTTATTTTTAGCTAGAACATGGTGGTATTTTTACTTCTCCATTTTTTCAGTACATTAAGCTTGTAGTGAATGAGTTAAGAGCAAGCATTAATGTTTACAGATAACATATGTTCTTAATAGGTAACTGACCCATAAAAGAAGATAAATGTTATTTAATGATGTAATTTCAGTATTTATAGCATAGCATATGGTTTGACAATAAGATAAAATCAGTAATCAAGGTGGACCTAAAAGCTTATGGACAAAACTACTGCTTTAAGTTATACTCCATGTTTTATGACATTTTAATGTTGTGATGATCAAGACTTTCCTATCTTTTCCCAAAAATGTACTATGGAAAACATTATTTCAGAATTTTATTTCAGATTCTATAAATAGCAGAACATGTCAGTTTCTACTCTAATATGAGATGGAAAATGAAACACTTTTTCTCCATATTCTGTACTAATTTACTCATCCATGTTGAGCATTGCTTTGCTCATCTGAATCTTTATATCCTCTATATAATATGTGGTATAGATGATTATAGAAATATATTTCACATCTGGAAAATGTACAGAGGAACAATTTATTACACAGAGCAGAGTTTCTTATGTTAAAACTTGTTATCTCAGGATGACATTGATTTTATTTCAGAATATTCTGAGATGTGGTACAAACTGATGATCTAAAATACTGCTATTACATTAAAAGAGAAAGTAGGATTTGTGTAGGGGGATATGTATATATGTGTATACATGTAAATATATAATGTACATATAAAAAATTTACCAATTTTAAGGGTATAATGTGATGAGTTCGGACAGGTTTATATGATCCCATGGCCACCACCACAAGCATGATGTGAAACATGTCCATCCACCTCAAAGCCCTCTTATGGGAGAACTATATAGCAATCCATTCCCAAAGCAATCCCAAAATAATCGGCCATTAAAAACACTATGAGGGTCGCTATGAGCTGGACACGACTCGACACAACGGCACCTAACAACAACAACAACAAAGCCCCCGTATGACCTTTTCTAGTTACAACCCTCTCTTCTTTGGCTGCTGAAAACCATATATCTATTTTTCAGCTTGTGCTATGGGAGTTTGCATGTTGCTCTGATGCTGAAAGCTATCCCACCAATATTTCAGATATCATCCCTGCCACCTATGGTGGACAGGTTTCAGCTGAGCTTCCAAATTAAGACAAACTGGGGAGAAGGACCCAACAGCCCACTCCTGAAACAATTAGCCATTGAAAACCCTAGAAATAGCAGAGAAGCACTGTCAAATATAGTGCTGAAAAATGAGGCCTCAGGCTGGAAAGTATTCAAGAAAAAACTGGAGAAAAATTGCTTCCTCAAAGTAGAGTCCACATTAATGATGAGACAGGAATAAAGCCCCTGAGACCTCCTTTTGCTGATGTAGCATGACTCAAAGTGAGAAGAAATATAAGTGGCTACAACACTGGACTCAAAAATAAAATGATCATCTGAATGACACAATGTTGGATAGTGTTTTGTTCCACTGTATTTAAAGTCCCTGTGAGTCGGATACTCCTTGTCACCTCATAACACCAATCTAAGATTTTACATTTTTTAGAAGTTCATTAATGGGATCACATAGAATATATTCCAGTTACTCTAGTTTGACTGATTTCTTTTACTTAAGAAAATGTTCTTTGTTTTGTTTTGTTTTGCAGCATATAGGAGTTGAACCTAAGGCCTCACATACACTTTGAAAGTTGTCTACCATGCAGCACCCCCATCCCAATTTTTTACCTTTTATTTTGAGTCAAGGTCTCACTAAGTTACTCAGACTGACTCTGGCCGCCAATTTGTAATCCTCCTTCTTTTGCCCCCCTAGTTGCTGAGATTACAGATGTGTGCCACTGAGCCTGTCCAGAAAATATTATTATTCAGTTATGTTTTCATATGTAAGCTATTCATTTTTGTAGATAGGTATGAGTATATCATCATTTTTTCAGCTATTCACTAAAATTTGTTTTGTTTTAGTTTCTGCCTATGAGAAATATAGCTGCTGTGAGTTTTTTAATGTAAATGTTTATGTGAAAATATATTTTCATTTCTTTTGGGTACTACACTTAGATTGCTGAGTTGTGTGGTAAATTCTATGCAAAGCACTATAAACTGCTAGTCTGTTTTTCAAAATTTTTACATGATTCTTCATTTTTAAAAGTAATACATGTACATTCTGCATCTTTACTGACACGAGATTATCAGTAATTTTAGTGTTAGCCATAAAGTGAAGGGTGTGTTTGCACCTTATTTTATTGATGTTCTGGATTTCCCCAATGTCAAATCATATCAGCCCTCTTTGTATGTGCTTTTCTTGCTATTTGCGCTTTGGAAAATGTCTATGTAAATATTTTTCATTTTGTGTAAATAGTTGTTTTTCTTACTATTATTTGGTCATGGAAGTATGTATTCTGGTTGCAAATAGTTCTTCAGATATGCATTTTGAAAATATTTTCTCCCAGTATGTACCTTGCCATTTTGTTTTCTTAATGGCATCGTTTAAAGAACAGAAGTTTTAAATTTTGAGTAAGTATGAATATTCTCCCTGTTGCCTCACGTTCTAGGAAATATGAACTGTGATGCTATAACTCCAGCTATGTCTCTGCTTTCTTTTTGAAGTTAATCCATCTCCTTTCCAGGGGCATCTACACTCCATCTGAGTAGGTAAGTGGTCAGCCAGTCTTGTGGCACCATCTCTGCAGTTTTACTGAGGTCTTTCCTTTTTGTGCATCTCTCTTCTCTAGAGAGCCAAGTCTGGCTGTTTTTGGCTTTTGTGAACTTGGCTGTCTGTATTCTCAACTCAGTAAAAATTTCATCTTGTGCTTAGGTCTTCTCCTCTTCTCTGCCCCATTGTCTGGATACTACTCCCAAACAGTAAGTGGTACAATTGTAGAACTCATTCATTAATTTCCCTTCTTTGAGGGATCAGAGCATTGCATCGCCTGTTGACCAATGTCTTCAAACCATTGTATTGTTTTTTTCCCTAGAATGTTTGGGTCAGAATGGTAAAAATGGTTCTTGTTGTCCATTGGCCAAAAGCATCTGTCTTCATTTTTCCCTAATATTGGACGTTTTACCAAATATCCACATAGAGTGTATTGACAAACGTTTTCATTTGAGCAACCTGTAATGCCAGTGATATCCATATTTTAATATATTATAATGAATTTCTTGCTAAGTATTAATACATTAGTACAATTTTCTAAAGTAAGGTTACTCCCTTCTATAAAAAGTTCCATGTGAAGTCTGCTCATTTTCTATTTGTATCTTGTGGATTTCTCCTCCTTGGTTTATAGTGGCAACTTTTTATTAACATCTCCACTTGACTGTCCTATATGCATATTAACTATGACTTTATACCAGATTATCCTTAGCAGACACATTTTTTCCTAGGCAATCACAATTAGAAGAGGATAAAATAGGATCCAGTTTCACTCAAGTTTGCTTGCTTGCTTGCTTGCTTGCTTGCTTGCTTGCTTGCTTTCTTTCTTTCTTTCTTTCTTTCTTTCTTTCTTTCTTTTCTTCTTATAGTGCTGGAGATCAAACACCCAGAGAGTGACACATACAAGACAAGTGCTCTATCCCTAGCCAATCACTTGAGTATTTATTTTCAATAACTAGCAGAATTGTGTTATCTTTACATATTCTAGTTGCCAAGCTCAGTTATAGGCAACTTGTTGCAGTCTTAGGCAATTTAATCAAGCCACCTTCATTAATTTTCCTACATAAGCCACTATAGAAATCCTTCTGAAAGTTACAATCACCCTGCTTACAGACCGCCCAGTACTTTCTATCACCTAAAGTGCAAAGTTTAAACTCTTAATCATGGTATCCAATACTCTTTGCAATTTTCCTAGAGTTTATAATTCCAGTTTCATCTCTCTTTATTTGTACTCTTTAAAAGTAGTACAATTTGATGGTTAAGGTTTTGATCTCTTGAGTCCAGATATCTTTACTTTTTTGCTACACATTCATGCAAAATACTGAAATGCTATATTCTTGAATTTGGAGCACTTAGGTAAATAAATTTACATGGTAATGTTGGTACCTACATTATATGCTGGGATAATTAAATATCTGTGCATTTCAAAGCTCATTAACACCATGTCTGCCACTTGGAAAATGCTTAATAAATACTCTTAACTTGTATTTTCATTTAAAATTAACTGTTTCAGCTGGCACAATTGGAGGTTATAATTTTTCTCATATAATTCTGACCATCTGTAACATTCTTTGTCATTCTTGTGCCTGCTAGAATCTTACCATTATTTAAGGCCTGATTGAAAACCCACCTTTCCTGTAATTGCTTACTTACTGTCTGCAGGTAGAATTATTACTTTTTTCTTTTGTATTCCAATAAGTTAATTTTTGTTCTTCAACTATAAGAATGATATTAAAAACTGTTTATGCACATAATTACCAAACCCCACTACATAGTGTATTCATTCAAGATAAATGCAAAATTTACAATGAGTGAGTCTTTTAACACATATTATATGTTGTTGTTGTTGTTGTTGTTGTTGTTGTTAGGTGCTGTTGAGGCCATATCCGACTCATAGCGACCCTCATAGGGCTTTCAATGGCTGACTGTTTCAGGATTGCCTTGGGAGTGGATTGCCAGGCCCTTCTCCCATTTTTGTGGTACTGGGAATTGAACTCGGGACCTCAGAGACTGCAGTGCAGCGCTCTACCAACTGAGCTAAATCCCAGCCCCATGTTATATGTACATGTACATATATGTAACTTTTTCTTTCGTCTTTGTTTTCTCTTTCTTCCGTCCCTCTTTCCTTCCTTCTTTTCTTTTCCTTTTCTTTCTTTCTTTCGTTCTTTCTTTATTTCTTTTTCTTTTATTTCTTTTCTCTTTTCTTTTCTTTTCTTCCTTTCTGAAGCACTATGGGGGTTGAACCCAGTGCCTTGTGCATATTTTGCAAGCACTGTAACACTGAGCTGTACTCTAGCCTCCTCTCACCCCTTTTAAATTTTTTATATTGAGATAGAGTTTCACTAAATTACTCAGGCCTTTGCTATCAATCTTAACTGACCTCCTGGGTTGTTGATATTATATGTGTGTACCACTACACTCCAGATTATAAGTGTTTCTTTATTCATGTATTTGAAGACTTTGTTTATTTTGAAAAGTTCATTTAGCTGAAAAGTAGAATTTGAAAGTGTGCACACTTCTGAATTCCTTTTTAATTTCTTCAAATTTCATTCATTTCATTCAAACAGATACTTGTGCTCCTGCCATTCCCAGTGTAGATGTTAAATAAGGAACTACAGAAAATATAATAGAAAACTTTGAGATTAAAGAAAAACAAAGGCTTCTATGTCAGAAAAGAACAAATGAATCTGATTTTTAAATTTAGGAAAGGCTTACTTGAAGGAATGAAATGTAAGATGACATGTGGAAAATAAGTAAAAATTAATTTGTTTGGGATAGTTGCTGTTGTTGTTGTTAAGTGCCCTGGAGTCATGTACAAGTCATAGGTACCCTCATAGTGTTTTCAATGGCTTTTTTTGGTATTGCCTTGGGAATGGATTGCCAAATTATTCTCCAGTGTTTGGGCTAAAGAACATGGGAAATGCAGTAAGACAAAGATTCTAAGGTGTGATGGAGCAGACAATTTTAAAACCAACAGCAGAAGCTTTGACTTCAAAAGTAGTCTCTGGAGTTATACAGCCTGCCTCCCACTCTTAAACTGGGGACAGACTAAGGTATGTAGCTAACATGGCCACATTTGTAGTTTTGTAATTCACTTTAGCAGCAAGCCTTGTGGAGACTACACTACAGGACACTTAAAGTGAGTGGGACAGTGAAGAGGTTATTTCAGCCATGCAAGTTTGAGATAATGAAGGCTTGGATAAATGCTGTCTCTGCAGAGGGAAAGAAGCAAGACAATCAGGAACTATTTCAAAGGTGTTGTTTTTAGGACCTTCTGGTGGAATGAATGTGGGGCAAGGAAGTGTGAGAAGGAGAAAATGACTCCTGGGTCTCAAATAGCTAGATTCATGAACTAGTGTAAGAATTATCAGAATGTTGGGAACTTTCTCATGATTTATGTGTTTAACTTAGAAGTTATTTGTAATGATTTTGAGTTTGTGTTTGCTAAAAATTTCAAGGCCCTGTCTACAGTATCCATTGAAGAATGATAAAACAAACATATAGACAACTCTTTGCAAACAATAATTACATCCACAATATTTCACATTCAGGGAGTTCTTAATCAATGGGTGCTACATAAACTTGTTAGAATCAGAAACTTGATCACAGTTATTAACTGACTGAACGGGCAGGAACTGAGTCTGTGCTTACATTATCGATGATATTTTGGCAATTCGTGTCAGTATGAAGTAAAATGAAAACTTATTCAATTATTACAATAATATACTTCAAAGGAGTATTTTTCCAAGTGATTCTTTTATTATTTTATTCTTCTTTCTTTTGTTTTATATGTAGATATATAACCATCATAAAGATTAAGTTTAGAATACTTGACTATCAGAAAAATTCAAATTTCTCTTTTATACTTCAAATTTTATAATTTTTAAAAACATTACTGTTTTGGTACTATATATTATTCAATTGTCACTAAGAAATTTAAGTATTTCCTCCCAACACACACATATGTAAATCTATGTGTGTGTGTGTGTGTGTGTGTGTGTGTGTGTGTGTGTGTGTGTGTATTTCTGCTACATTTTACCAGGCAATTATAAATGTGTTAATATTATAGCTGACTTGAGACAAATATCCTCAATATGTTTATATCTTCATAAATCTGCTTAGATAAACCCATCCTGAATTTAGCATAATTCTATAGCTTGTAAACTAAATGACTTAGAGAAGTCATAAAATTGCTAGAGAAGAGAAATCTCTTTTATTCACAAATGCTATTCTCAATTAAGGAATGAATATCTCATTAAATCATTAAGCTTTAATAATACATTGTTTAAAAGACTGCCTCAGGCCAAGTGCAGTGGCTCATCCCTCTAATCCTAGGAAGTTGGGAGGTGGAGGCAGGAGAATCACAAGTCTGAGGCCAGAGGCAGCCTGAGTAATTTAACAAGACCTTGTCTCAAAATAAAAGTATAAAATGGGCTGTAGGTGCAGCCTAATGGTAGAGCACTTGCAAAGCATGTGTGAGACCTTAGTTTCAACTCTTAGCACTGAAAAAAAAAAATCAACCTAGGGAAGTGTCACTTTCTCACATTTCCTCTTAAGATCATTAAGAATTCATTCCTTCCAATTATATCCATATAAATATATAACTGAATGGTCATTTAAATGATTCAATTAGTATTATCCTACATTAAGAAATCATGATAATTTTTGAAAATATGTTGAAAATATATTTCCTGGGAAAAATTGAATTTTCTTTCTAAAACAATTAATCCCCCATGATTAACTCTCACAAAAATTACTTCACCTATTCTATGTGATAATTTGAAGTTTAGAATTTTTCCCAAAATTAATATATGTCTTTAAAATTGTTCTATGAATTTGAAACTTTTTTCAGGAATACTACCATTAATATTTTTACAGATGCTATAAGTATAGCTGTTTATGTTAAGGCCTTGAAAACTGCTGCTGAAATTGAGAAAATAGAACACTCTTTAGACCTACTCCATGAAATGCTTTCCCTTACTGCAGTTATCAAAGAAAAACCAAAATATAAGAGGAATCTCAAGAGTATTTTACCCTCATGGTAATTGTATGAATAGGGCCCAGACACCCAAATCAAAATAACCAGTCTTATATTCTTCAATTCTATAGCTCATGTGCTCAGAACCACAATTATGGAGGAAAGTTTTACAAGCATTATTTAAGTCACCATACCCTTTCCACAGTTCTTGCCAAACTTCTACACAGTAGGAACTATGAAAATGAGTGCCAAACCCTCACGTTCCTGATATAGCTTCCAACAGCTGCAAACCCTTAAGCTTCAAGTGCAGCTGCCTTGAGTAGAACTATTGAAAGGACTCTCAAAGGCAGATACACGGATTACATATGTTCAATAACTTTAAAGCAATAATAAGAATATGTGGTTATATTAAGGCCATTAGATGGGGGGGAAATTGCACAAGCAGTCTCTAATTGACCTTGCAGTGAGAGTCTGATCTCCCTTATTGTGCCTGCATTAGTCTCCAAATCATCTACTTTTGTTAGGATTACATATTCTTTCAACACACAAACCCACACCAAATAGAGGCAATTACATTGGTTCAGTCAGTGCCCAGTCTCTGATTTGTAATTTTCCAAGGGAACAGAGCCTTTTGAACAGTTAATTCCTGAAAAGTCTAACGCAATTCCTGGCACAAAATTATTACTAGGAATCCAATATTTGTGATATGTATACCAAACTGGAAAATGGAACTTACCACAGACATCTGAGCTATACCATATAAAAACAAAGAGCAAATTCAAGTAAAACCCCACATTTGATGAAAATAACCTAAAACATGTTTTTCTTCTAGTTTTTAAAAACTAGATTTGGCCATGCTGTGCTCTTATTCCCATCAAAGATCAAAACAAGTTCAGTTAATACTTTTTTCCCTTTTCAAGAATGTTAGAAAACTGGATATCTGAAAATGACTCTTCTGTTCATTAAGTTTTCTAACTTTTTACAGCTGAATGAACATTATTGAGCAAAACTATGTGAAGATAGAACTGGCATTTAAATCTTGTTTTTGTTGTTGTCATGGATATACACCTTCTTGAATCCATATCTCTGCCTTTTAGCACATTACATTAGATCCTTTCTGTGGCCAACTTCCCATTTTTTCCAATATCCATCCTTAGAGGCAAAGAAGTAATCCTGGAGTTAGAAATAAGTAAAATATGGGAAAACATTAAATGTGAGATAATAAAATACATGCTTAAGCTCTCAGACATTGTTTTAATTTATAAAATATAAAGTATATTAACATGTTTAATAATCAATGTACATTGCTCATTCTTATAGAAGAAAGGTAAGATATGAATATTGGAAGATATATAATTCTGAATAATAATTTAATTTATGATTTATCTTCCTCCTCTACCTAAACATTATAATTTAAATGAATCGGGAAGTATATAGATTTGTGTCACTATAGCTATATTAATGAAGATCTGTTTCTCTTTTGTATTATGCAAGCACATAATTCTCATTTATATTATCTTTATTTGCCTACCCTTGAGATATGTAGACAATTTTCATTACTTTATAATTATATATACCTTCACATTTTATATATTGCATATGTGTGTGTATGCATGTACATATAACATTGTGATGAAGCTTTAGTTAGTATAAAACTTTGGTTAAGCTTTTAAGATTCTCTGTCCCTAACTAGTGGGGTTCATCATTTGAATGCTGCTTGAAATCCTCTCTTCCCAGAGATAGCACTGCTTGCTGAAATTTGTTGTTGGCCAACATTACTTGTTAGGAAATTCTGTATGCTTTTGTTCATTCCTTGAGAATGCTTGAGGCTACATGTAGATCAACATGTGCCAACCCTCTTTCTCATACCAAATGTAGGGAGAATTTTGACCTCAAACCCCAGCTGCACAGACATTTAAAGATCTAGGGAAATTCTTTATCAAGGAGTTTCCAGTGTTCAAGAATGCAAGCTTGTTTCATTGAGATCTCAACACAATGATCCCTCCCTCTAAAGGCTTTTTATGTTAAATTGAATTTGACGCCATTCCTTAATGAACTTTAATTTTGAGCTAATAATGACTCAATGCTCCTTGGGCTCACTGGTCTTCTGGGGCTTGAGGCACAGTTTGAACCACTGCCAGGCAAATAAATATAAGGGTATGGCACACAGTGCATCATTGCCAAATGGTATTTCAGAAAACAACTTAAGAGCTACCTGTTGACTTTAAGTGTGAGTTCTTCATTTTCTGTTAAGATATCTGTCTTAAAGGATGTAAATATACAGATATACATGTGGACATGTGTCTGAGTATTTTTGTTTGTGTGTATAGTACACATGCATCAATGAAAATGTGGTAAGCATGATAAAACATAATTTTAGTACTTTTCTTGCTAGTAGTTTTGGTTTTCATTGGCATATGATATCAAATAATTTATTTAATTACATAACAATAAAAGTAACAAAAATATATTATACTAGCTATGTGCTAGACACTTCTACTTTCCTGTGTTAGTCAATGTATTAATGTTAAGAAATGGCACAGTTTAATCCAGTTTTCTAGGTAAACTAATTGTGTCTTGAGAAGTTAGGATGATTTGTGCAGTCAGTTGTGGTGAGCCGGAACTTGACCCAATCAGTCTGTACAACACTCTTTGTTCCTAACCACATGATGATCCACTATTGTAGCAAAGATCATTTGAAGTCTAGGGAATGTGTTGGTATGATATAGATAAAAACTATTTTAGTCTTAGAAAAAAATATGTTTAGTTTAGGCTTCCTGGAGGCAGTTGAGATGACACCTAATTGTTTAAATACTTTAACTTGGGAAGACAATTTTACAAGACTGCAAGACATACTACACTATTTAATAAATTATGTGTATGTAAACAGATGTAATGGAAATATTTATCATCTTTTCATAAACCTCCTTGGGGACATTTCTCTCTAATGCATTCTCCTAGTAGAACCCTGGATTTGTGTGCATTTCTGGCATTGTGGTTCTTCCTCCTTAAGCACATTTCTCCCACAGGCTCATAGAACACTGTCCTCCTGTATGTAGAGAAAATGGACGTTGTGAATTGCAGTTCATGTTTTCATTCTTGCTTTGACTGAACATCTGCTCACCCAAGACCAGCTTTTTTAGTTCCATGTACTCATTACTATGGTTACCATGGTATATGCTCTATTTTAGGCTTGTATCTATTGGCTTGTGGCCATTCTCTCTTGGGGGAAAAAAGAAGAAGTTTTCCAGAGCCAAACTGGCCTTCTATTCAGTAAATATGGTAATTTTTGCCTATGCTGAGTTTCCACCCGTCCCTTTTCCTTTTATGTTTGGTGTTCTTGTGTTTGGAAAAGGATCTTTCCATCCAACATTTTTTGTGTGGACTTAACCACACATTTTCTACTTAATTACCCTCTCTGTTTTGAGAAGTTTCCCCTTAATTGCACTCATATAGGATGTGTTTCTATAGTCATTGTGATATTTAAATGTGACAGTTGCATACTTATATCCCTCTAAATATGGTCTCTAAGAAGAAGATGCTTAGTGTTTCAAAATGAAGATCATACAGTTACATGATCTGAGTTGCTCTGTAGACCTGCGCTGTCCATATGATAAATAATCAGTAGCTACATATAGCAATTGAGTTCTTGAATTGTGCTTGTCTGATTTGAGATATGCAGATTTTACAGAGGTAATTTTTAAAATGTAAAATATATCAATTTTTATATTACTACATGTTGAAATATTTTTTATACTAGGTAAAATATAATGTGATTATTAATTTCATTTTTGTTTTTAAATTATTTATTGTGACTTCTATGAAATTTCTAATGTGTTGCTCACATTATATCTCCATTAGACAGTGCTGCTTTAAGACCATTTCTGAAATTTGAGATGATTTCAGGAAAAAAAATCTAGTATATTTGTTAACATGGATTGTATATACATTCGTATATTCAACTACAATATATTTGCTTGTCTCTATAGTTCAAAAATATCTGTCATTTAAAGATCTCACAGTTAAATTCCCAAGAAAAATGTGAATTGCATAATTTTTACTTTCTGACAAGGACTATACATACTGTATGTGTATAATTAGATGACAGAAGGATAAGTAGGTAAACAGATGGATAGACATAGATAGTAGATGATGGTTAGATCTTTCCCTTTTCCACACACACACACACACACACACACACACACACACACACACACACACACAATGTCAATCACATCATTTCTTAGTTGAACTAATTAATGACATCTTTGCTGTGTCCTACATTTGCCATTTTACAAATACCTTTTTAGCAGGGAAAGCATTTTGTAGTCAATATACATGCAAAAGACTTGATGAATAGATACATAAAAGTCTTTTTTTATTAGGAAAGTAGGTTGGTCCATCATCATATCAAGATCATTTTGTATAAAAATGTAAGCATACCTATTTTATAAGCCTATTACCTTAGATACTACATGTACCCAGTGTTGGTAATAAATGGAGAGTGAACTAAATGAAAGAATTACTGGGAAAGCCTATGAATTTAGAGACTTTCCCATCATTATCACACTATCAATAAAATAGAACCAAATTATTTCTTTTTAACTCCAAGTTTTATTGTGTTTCTTGTCAGTAAGAAAATTTAAAAATATTAATAACACAAAATATTTACCAAATATTAGAAATTGGTAACCTATTTTTAAAAAGGCTTTCAGCAAAAAAGTCAAGGTGCTATTTTAATGTCATTTTTTATGATTTACTTGTTTGTATTATTCATTTATTTTTATTTGTGTTATTTCACTATTTGTTATAAATTTTAAGTAAAGTTTTCTGGAAAAATTTCTCACCCATAAAACTTCATGTCAGGTTAAATGTAGATTTTTCTGCAGAATTAATTATGAAATATTCCAATATTACATTGAAATCATTTTCACATAAAATATATTAATAAGTACATTAAGTTTGGGCTGGGATTTAGCTCAGTTGGTAGAGTGTTGCGCTGCAGTCTCTGAGGACCCAAGTTCAATTCCCAGTACCACAAAAATGGGAGAAGGGCCCGGCAATCCACTCCCAAGGCAATCCCGAAACAGTCAGCCATTGAAAACCCTATGAGGGTCACTATGAATCGGCTACCGACTCAACGGCACCTAACAACAACAACAACAACATTAAGTTTAAATGTATTATTAAGAAAATGAAATATATTAATAAATTCATTAAAATGGAACTTGTAGAATAGCAAATATATAAGTAGCAAGTAAATTTCCATTCGTCTGTATATATTCTTACAATAGATGAACCCAGAATTTGGAATGATGTAGACAAATCCTAAACTAAGAGTGATTTAGGTTTATTCTTTGTGTAACTTTTGCATTTTGTAACTATTTGCATTTTGTAACTAACTTTGTAACTATTGCATTTGACATTTAGTCAATTATAAGAAAAGAAATGCATGGATATTTGTTATTCTTCAGTATACTTGGTGGACTGTTGTTGTTGTTGTTAGGTGCCATCGAGTTGGTATCCGACTCATAGTGACCCTCCTAGGGTTTTCAATGACTGACTGTTTCCGGATTGCCTTGGGAGTGGATTGCCAGGTTCGTCTCCCATTTTTTGCGGTACTGGGACTTGAACTTGGGACCTCAGAGACTGCGGCGCAGCATTCTACCAACTGAGCTAAATCCCAGCCCTGGTGGACTGTTGTTGTTGTTGTTGTTAGGTGCCGTCGAGTCGGTATCCGACTCATAGCGACCCTCATAGGGTTTTTAATGGCTGACTGTTTTGGGATTGCCTTGAGAGTGGATTGCCAGGTCCTTCTCCCATTTTTGTGGTGCTGAGAATTGAACTTGGGTCCTCAGAGACTGCAGCGCAGTGCTCTACCAACTGAGCTAAATTCCAGCCCCTGGTGGACTGTAGGTGTATAAAAATGTCTGTCAAACACAGAATATGGCACAATATAGAATCTGCAAATTATATATCTATTTTTTAATGCAAAAATTTAGATTTCTGATAATAGAACACAATGAAGTATGAGAAGTGTGAAAGTAATTTCCCTGTAAAATTTAAAAATAGCTTTCTGGATACCCCAAGGCTTAAGTATTCATGTAAGTTATAACAGATACTTTGTCACTCTGTATGTATAGCATATGTCTTGGATAATAGTTGCAAACTGAAAACAAAAGAGAAAAAAAGTCACTATTGTAGGCATCATGGTTTTGAAATTTTCCTTTCTTTCAAACATTTGGAAATTTGTACATTTACCAGATTATCTTAAGGCTTTCTTGAAGGTATATTTTTAACAATTTAAGTTTTTCTTTGGAGATTGAGTATCTCACAACAAGCAGGAAGAGTTTAAAATTGTGAAATGATTAGCAAGCATTCATTTATAACTTTCTATTAATTAGAGGCAACTGTCCTGTCCACTCACAGTGCTGTTTGTTTGCTTGCTTGCTTTAATGTCTTCTGTGAATGTTGAGAATTATGTCAAAAAACCAAGTGAAAAGAATAGAGTTGGTGTTGTGGAAATTATTAAACATATTCATTTTAAAGTCAGGGTCTTTAGGGACTGAATATTTTCCAACAGAGAATACCTTCCCAGTGTTGCATTTTTTACAAACCAATGGAAGTGTAAACACGAGACTAGGAAGCATCAAGGGAAATCTTTCATGTTTTTATAGTAAGGGTCTTCATAATAGCTTTAACTGAAAATCTTTGAAGATTATGGCTTTATAAGCTATTTTAAGTTGCCAAATGTATTACATTTCTTTTATTATTGTTGTTTTTGATGATGATGATGTTAGGAACTATCAAGTCAGGTCCAACTCATAGCAACTCTATGCACAACAGAATGAAGGGTTAGGTGCTGTCGAGTCGGTATCCGACTCATAGCAACCCTCCGTACAACTGGGGAAACACTATTGTCAGTGCTTCTCTGCTATTCATAGGGTTTTCAATGGCAGATTGGTTTTTGGGAGGGGGTTGCCAGGTCCTTCTCCCAAGCCTACAACTTCTGGTGTTCCCAGATGGTCTCCCATCCAGGTACTAACCAGGCCCGACCCTACTTAGCTTCCAAGATCTGATGGGATCGGGTGCCACAGGGCTACAGCTGCAGGCCAACAGAATGAAACACCCCCTAATTCTGTGCTGGGGACAGAATCTTTTTTTAAGTTTAAACACATTATTGCAGTCACTGTGTCAATCCATCTAGTAGAAAGTCTCCTTTTTCTCATTGACCTGCAACTCTCCCATACATGGTGTCCTTTTCCAGGGATTGGTCCCTCCTGACTACACGTCCAAAATACATATGACACAGTCTAGCCCTTCTTGCTTCCAAGGAGTACTCTGGTTGCACTTCTTCTAAGGCAAATCTCTTGGTTCTTTTGGCAGTCTATGATATATTCAATATTCATCTCCAGCACCATAATTCAAAAGCACCAATTCTTCTTCTGTGTCCCTTATTCAGTGTCTGGTTTCACAGCCATAGGATGAAAATGAAAATACCATGGCATGAGTCAGGCACAAGTTCATCTTCAATGTGATATCTTTACTTTTCAACACTTCAGACAGGTCTGTTGCAATAGCTTTTCCCAATGCAATGTGTCTTTTGATTTCTTGACTGCTGGTTCTTTGGGTGTTGATAGTAGAACAAAGCAAAGCAAAATCTTGGACAACCTCCGTCTTTTCTTCATTTATCATGAAGTTGTGTATTGAACTAGTTGTAAGGATTTTTGTTGGTTGATGTTGAGGCACAATCCCTACTGAAGGCTATGTTCTTTGATCTTCATCAATAAAAGCTTCAAATCCTCTTAAATTTCGGCAAGCAGATTTGTGTTATCTGCATATCACAGGTTGTTAATTGGTCTTCCTCCAATCATGATGCCACGCTCTTCTTCATGAAGTCCAGCTTCTCTGATTAATTGCTCAGCATAGAGATTGAAGAGGTATGGTAAAAGGATACAGCCCTGACACACACCTTTCTCCAATTTAAACCAAACAATTTGGCTTGTTCTATTCAAATAAATGCTTCCTTGTCCGTTTACAGATTCCTCATTAGTATAATTAAGTACTCTGGTATTCCCATTCCTCACAATATTTTCCATAATTTGTCATGATCCATGCAGTCAAATGTCTTTGCATAGTCAATTATACATAGATAGACATCTTTCTGATATTCTCTGTTTTCAGGTAGTATCCATCTGACATCTGCAATGATGTCTCTGGTTCTACACCCTCTTTTGAATGTGGCTCGATTTTCTGAGAGTTCCCTCTATATATTGCTGTGGGCATTTTGAAAAATCTTTAGCAAAATTTTGCTTGTGTATGATATTAATGATATCATTTGATAGTTTCCACATTTGGTTGGATCCCCTCTCCTGGGAATAGGCACAAATATGGATCTCTTCTAATCAGTTGATCAAGTAGCTGTTTTCCAAATCTCTTGGTATAAACTAGTTAGCACTTCCAGTGCTGCAACTATTTGTTGAAACATCTCTATTGGTATTGCCTCAATTCCTGGAGCCTTGTGTTCTGCCAATTTCTTCAAGGCAGCTTCCACTTCTTCCTTGAGTCCCATTGGTTCCTGTTAATATGCAACTTCTTTAAATGGTTGGTCATCCACCAATTCTTTTTGGTGTAATGACTCTGTATATTCCTTCCATGTTCTTTTGATATTTCCTGTGTTATTAAATATTTTCCCTGTAGAAACCATCACAATGGCTTGAATTTTTCCTCAGTGGCTTAAGCTCAAGTAAAACAGAGAGCATTCTTCAATTTTGGTTTTCTATCTCTAGCAACTTGCACATGTCACTACAACATTTGATTTTGTCATCTCAAGCTGCCCTTTGAAATCTTCTGTTTAGTTCCTTAACCTTACCATGTTTAACTTTTACTTTAGCTTCTTGACGTGCAAGGGCAATTTCAGAGATATAATTTCAGACATGTAATTTGGTCTGTTCTTTTTTTCCTGTCCGCATCACTTTTTGCTTTCCTCGTGAATGATGTCTTTGATATCATGCCACAATTCATCTGTTCTTCAGTCATTAGTGTCTAACATATCCAACCTGTTCTTAAGATGGTCTATGAAGTCAGCTGGGATATACCCAGGGTCATACCTTGGTTCTCATATACTTATTCTAATTTTGTTCAGTGTAAGCTTGAACCTGCACATGAGTAGTTGGTGGTCTGATCCACAATCAGCACCTTTCAGACATTTAGTGTTGAGCTTTTCCATCATCTGTTTTCACAAATGTAGTCAATTTGCTTCAAGTATTTTCCACTTGGTGACTTCCATGTGTATACTCACCATTTATGTTGGTGAAAAAATGCATTGGCAGTGAAAAGATCATTGGTCTGAGAAAATTTTATCATGTGATCTCCAGTATTGTTTCTTTCACCAGGGCCATATTTTGCAACTACTGACCCTTGTTTGTTTCCAACTTGTGCATTCCAGTCAGGAGTAATTATCAGTACATTCTGATTGCATGTTCAATCTATTTCAGATTATAGAAACTGGTAAAAATCTTCTCTTTCTTCATTTATGGCCTCAGTTGTGGGTGCATAAATTTCAATAATAGTCATAATACCTGGCTTTCCTTGTAGGCATATGGGTATCATTCTATCATTGACAGCATTGTACTTCAGGAAAGATCTTAACATGTCTTTTTTGATGATGAATGCAACTCTGCTTCTCTTTAATCTGTCATTCTCAGCATAGTAGACCATATGATTTTCTGATTCAAAATGGTCCATGCCAGTCCATTTCAGCTCACTGATGCCTAGAATATTGATATTTATGCACTCCATTTCCATTTTGATGATTTCTAATTTTCCTAGAGTTATATTATATACATTCCATTTCTAGTTGTTAATGGATATTTACTGTTGTTCCTCCTCATTTTGAGTTGTGCTACATCAGCATAGGAGGTCTGGGTGGCTTTACTCCATTCTCATCATTAAGGTAGTCTCTACTTTGAGGAGGCAACCCTTCCCCGGTTGTCTTTTGAGTGCCTTCCCACCTGGGGGCTCATTTTCTGGCACTATATCTGACAGTGTTTTTCTGCTATTTATAGGGTTTTCAATGGCTAATTTTTTCAGCAGTAGGCTGCCCTATCCTGCTCCCTAGTCTGTTTTAGTCTGGAAGCTCAGCCAAAACTTTCCCACCATGGGTGACCATGCTGGTATTTGTAGTACTGGTAGCATAGCTTTAAGCATCACAGCAACATACAGCTTTAAGCATCACAGCAACATACAGTATGGAAAACTGATAGACATGTGGGGGAATGAATTTCATAGTTACTATTTTCTTCCATTTTTGATTAAAAAAACAAAGCCAGCTTTTTGTTACAAAATAATATTAATGGAAGTTACTAAAAGGTAGCTCAACTGACTCCCTAAACCCAACTTGAATTATTATTCAAGATACATAATCAAGATACCACATCATGACTCTTTAAAAAATGAAATTTTGGTATTTCTCATTTTATAAATAATCCAATGAGTAAAAACCCTTAAAATATTAAGTGATTACATTGTTAACATGCAGTAGTGAGCAAAGACTACAAGTAACCAACTTGTACACAGCAAACTTAGGAAAGTTACTCAATGTTTAAATATATTAAAGAAACATAAATATGCAGGGGTAAAAACTAATAGTGATTACTTAGGTATTTTTCTTTGCAGAACAAATTTATATACAACTTAAATATTAATTATGTCTTTCTCTCTCTCCCTTCCTCCCTCTCTCCCAATATACACATACCTCACAGCTATATGTTAATATTGAGTTCTTTTTTTGACATTGAAGATTGAACCCAGGGTCTTCCATTAGGCAGGTACTCTACCATTAAACTGAAACTCCAGTTCTTTTCTAATTTTTATTTTGAGATAGTTTCTCATTAAGTTACTCAGACTGCCTCTGGCGTCAAACCTGCAATCCTTCTGTTTTAACCTCCTGAGTAGCTAGGATTATAGGTGTATACCACAGCACACAGTAGTACAATAATCTTTAAAGTACTATTCTGAGTTGCCACTTTAAAACCAAGAGATTAGTTTCTTTACATTAAAACTGTTTTAGTTTCTCTTTTCTTAATTTTGACTTTGACATTGACTGAAAACTTGCAGTTTGACCTTGAACCCTTATGCTCAAGTTAGGAATCAATAAACTTTAGCTTGTCTAGACATTTAGATTTCTGTAGACTATTATCTAGTACATCCTAGATTAAAGAATATTTTTGTTCATTGGAAGTATATCTTCTGATGGACTCTATAAAATATTGATGGTACAATATATTGTATTTGTAATCATATTGCTCACATTTTAACTTACAGCAGATATGATGTCATTTTTTTGAGGCATTAGTGCGGCATGAGGCATTAGTACTTAGAATACTGGGTGTATTTGTAATATCCTGACAGAAATATCTGTTATGAGCCATTTTATATTAACATATCTCATGATTCAATTGCCTAGGTAGTTTCCGAATCCTTTGTGGGAACTCTCTCTGAAAGGGCTTTGATGGCTAAGTAATTGTCAAAACAAGCCAATGAAAAAGGAAGATAACTGAATCTTGCTTTTAATCATTTAGTGAATCAATTGCAAAGAAAGCACTAGGAGTCAGAACTTTTATTTTTTTACGTTTTATTTAACTTTTATTTTTGTACATCTACATATACAAACTATATTTTCTCTAATGTGCCAGAAGATCTCATTAATAATAAGAAATACCTCATTTCTAGAGGGGTTGAACAGGCTCTCAACCACATTCAATTTTATTTAGGTGGATTGGACTTTCTTTCCTTCCATTTCTTATTTTTCTACCAGTAAAGAAGCATATACACATGCGGGCAGACTTCATTCTCTCTTATAACTTGCCAGCTGTAGTGAAGAAATGCCAGGCTCTAAGGTTTTTTATTTATTTTTATTTTTATTTATTTATTTTTTACAAACAGCAGCAGCAGCAACATCTGGATCTGTGAAATGTTAATCTTGGCTGGTTTTCTTCTTTTGCATCTTGGGCTTCCAGGCACCTGTGGACTTCCTGTACATATACAATGACATCAAACCATAGTTGGAAATCTGATTCTCTTCATATAATGAACAGTGATTATTTAGAAACTTATAAAACCACAAACTGCTAGTAAGAAAGAACAAGTTCAATGTGCTTCAGGTAAGAGACCATGAAAACATAACTTTAAGTGAATTCAAAATAGCTAATATAACTAGAATCACCCAAATCTTTCATTTTCAAACTTTATTATAAAATTGTGGGCTGAGATTAGAAGCAGAAACCGAAAAGACTTTATCTAAGAAAAAGGCTCTTGCCATAAAATAGTAAGCCTTGATTTCAAGGTAAAAGAACTTTGGAGGGAAGCCAAAAACAGAAAATTCTTCCAAATATGCCTGGTAAATTTAATCATCCTATTTACTCCAATTTTTTTTTTCATATTCTAAATTTCCTGGTCCTCTTTGCCCTCCAAATTAAATGACTGCAAAGTAGGATTTGGAGATTATTCAGAAAAATATCCAATAGTTGAAAAAAGGACAAAAAAGAAAAAATCATATCTGTCATAGGTATTGACTAGTTGAAATAATATTCTATATATTTTTACAGAGGTAATGGACTTTCAAATATAAAATTTGATATATTGACTTTGATCTACAAAACCTAACACTATATGAATCTGCCCCTTCTTTCCATGGCATGGAATCACTGGCTCGTGTATTAGATGCCTTGGCTAACTACTCTTAGATGTGAATATCAAGGAGATAGAAGTGGAGCATGATCTATTTCTATAATTTTTCATTCAGTGATTTAATAAAATCAAAACTATTCTTATATTGCAAAAGTATTGTTATAGTTGCTAATATGAGCTTCATGCAGGAATGAGACTAAAAAATGCTTATAAAATTCAAAAATATCTAGTCATTTAAGTGGGCAAAAAATAAGTCAAGTTACTATTACTACACTTTATGTACCATAAGGGGGAAAATGATAGAAAATAAGTAGTGGAATCAATGACAGATGACTATTTTGGTTGATACAGGAAAAACAAACTAGATAATATCCTTTCAGTGATAAAATAGGATAAAAGGTACATGTTTCTCCACTTTACTTCCTTACAAACATTTATAAAATGTTTCCTTGTGATATTTACCCAAACAAATGATCTTCATTAAAAACATTTCACAATTAGTAGATCTTCTTACTTAAATGTATATGACGTTTAAATAATGTCTTTATCATTGAGTTTTTCTTAGATATTTTTTCAAAGTTTTAATATTAAGCTTCCTACTTACTCACTTCATACATTTAAAAAGTCATTTATATCACCCATATTCTATTTTTGAGATAAGTAAGAGATTACTTTCATCCTTACTTTTTTGTGGGTTGGGGTTTAGCTCAGTTGGTAGAGGGCTGCTCTCCACTCTCTGAGGCTGTGGGATCAGGCTCCACCTCCGAAAAAATGGAAGGACATGGCAGCCTGATCCCCAAACAATCTCGAAACATCAGCCATTGAAAACCCTGTGAATAGCAGAGAAGCACTGACATAGTGCCAGGTGTGGCATAGTGTCTAGGAGTATTTTGTTCTGTTGCACATAGGGTCACTATGAGTTTGACAGGACTCAACAGCACCTAACAACAACAATAAAAATATTTATGAATACAACTTAAATCACAAAAATCATTCAGACCCATTTTGAATTCTTAATTAAGTATATTTTAGCAGATCAGCCACAAAAATGAACAATGATACATATATTCAAGGCATAAAATATCTATTACATATTTTCCTGCTTCATGTGAACCAATGATATCATAGATTGTTAAGTGCCATGGAGTCGGTATGCAACTCATAGTGACCCTCATAGGGTTTTCAATGGCAGACTCTTTTGCCTTGGGAGTGGATCGCCAGGCCCTTCTCCCATTTTTGCAGTGCTGGGAATTGAACTCTGGACCTCACAGACTGCAGCACAGTGCTCTACCAACTGAGCTAAATCCCAGCCTAATGATATCATAACATATATTTAATACAGCTGGCCTTGGTTTTCTTTCAGTTGAGTTTCTTCTTTTGAAAATTTGTGTTTTCTATATTATATATTTATATTTGGCCATTAGATAAGAATGTGAGACATCAGCTACTGATCATTATGATGGAACCCAAATCACTATAATTGAATTAATTCTATAATGGGATTTATTTATTAAAATAGCAGGAACATGCATTAAATTTGCCAGAAAAACACGTAAAATTTTTTTGGAATAAGACAAAATTTATTTCAAGGACAGAGAACCCCCCGAGTCAGACACAAAAAGTAGAACAAACAAGTAATATAAAATAACACAATTTTTTTCAATTATATTCTATTGTTGTTGTTAGGTGCCGTTGAGTAGGTATCCAACTCATAGCGACCCTACATACAACAGGTGAGACACTTTTGTCAGTGTTCTCTGCTGTTCGTGGGGTTTTCAGTGGCGGATTGATTTTTGGAGTGGGTTGCCAGGTCCGTCTCCCAAGCCTACAGTACCTGGTGTTCCCAGGTGATCTCTCATCCAAGTACTAAGCAGGCCCGACCCTGCTTAGCTTCCAAGATCTGATGGGATTAGATGCTACAGGGCATGGCTGCAGTGGCAATTGTATTCTATGTTCACTTTTTTTTTTTCTAAAACATGTTATATAGTATTGATTATAGTGATTGTCAATTGGCGTACACAGAGGAGCAATATATTCTTCAGGAAATTGGTGTATATAACTATGCCTCTCTCTTACTCTGCATTCTCATTGTTTTGTTCACTTACACTAGTGTAATGTTGTTTTTGTTGTTAGGTGCCCTTGGGTTGGGTCCAACTCATAGTGACCCTCATAGGGTTTTAATATCTAATTATTTCAAGATGGCTTTGGAAATGGATTGCCACATCCTTCTCTCATTTGTGCAGCATTATGGATTGAACCCAGGTCCTCAGAAAGTGTGGAGCAGCACTCTACCAACTGAGCTAAACCCCAGTATATACTGTAGCAATAGTCATATAATAGGTGTTGTTAGGTGCCGTCAAGTCGTGTCCGACTCATAGCGACCCTCATAGGGTTTTCAATGGCAGATTGTTTCAGGATTGCTTTGGGAGTGGATTGCCAGGCCCCTTTTTTTTTTTGTGGTGCTGGGAATCGAACTCATCATATAATGTGATGTCTCCATCTCTGAAGTTCCTGAGAGTATTCTTTCTAAAATTCTTCTCTGTATCTCTTCAGATTAGAATCTTCTTCAAAATTTTTTCCATGACAATCTTTTTTCTAAAAACTCATATTTTGCCGACAAGTTTCATTAACATGTATGTTTTCATACACAGAACCACATGGAATTCAAAGTTCTGCTTCCATACCTTTATGTATAATGTTATTTCTGCCTGGAATGTTGATTTTGATTTCTGTAAGCTACCTTTACTACATTGGTGTGTGACTAGAATATTTTGACTTTTTCTTTAAATTCCAGTTTTAAAATGATATCCTCCAGGTAATCTTTGAAACTGACTTTGAATTATTTATGTCACACTCACTACTGTCTTTCTATCTTCCATTCATATACAATTTTATGCACTCATTTCCCTATGTATAGCTCCTTATCCTGGAGATTGTTGTCTGTTTCTTGTCTTTGCCTCTTTCCCTTCCCATTTCTCCTTTTTGTATCTCCCTCTCTCTCACTTCCAAAAACTAAACATTTATTTGCTATCGGAAACTTCTCCAGAACATGGTATTAAAAGGCTCATTATAGTTCATTTACGGTTACCAAACCCTCCTGTGATGGTACAAATGAGATTTTTGAAATGTAAAGATTAAGTCACCAAAATATTTTTTCCACACGTGCTGCTAGAATAAAAATAAATAACTGGCCTTTTATCTCCAATCCCTATTTACTTGCCTCTTTTCTGGTTCTTGAGTAATATGCCTAATGACTATACCTGCTCTTTTATTTCTTTATAATTTATAAATACATGTATGTGTGCAAAGGGAATTATATGCAATTTAATAAAAACTATTTAAAGATATATGGAGCCATTCGTAAATGAATATTTAATTCATAAACTCAAAACTGTCATCTGTCAACTAATATCCAAATAAATTAGAAACTGCTATACATTATGTGGGGCTGGGATTTAGCTCAGTGGGTAGAGCGCTATGCTGCAGTCTCTGAGGCCCCGAGTTCAATTCCCAGCACTGCAAAAATGGGAGAAGGACCTGGCAAGCCACTCCCAAGGAAATCCTGAAGCACTCAGCCATTGAAAACGCTATGGGGATCACCATGAGTCGGATACCGACTCCACGGCACCTAACAACATGCATTATGTTTGTGTTTTATTTATTTTGTGATAAATGCATGCAAGTTGTCATTAATCTGAGCTTAAATTTTATCTCAGGCTAAAATTCCCGGAAAAAAGACAAACAACCTTGAGAGTGGTCCATTCATCAAAAGGACCAGGTTCTATAACTGCTTTTCTATATTGAAGTTTGCTCCATTTGTATGCTTTTAGGCTTGAAATCTGTGATTAAATGCACATTCTTTGCATAAGCTAGCAATGATGAAAATGATAAAGTTGGAGCTAGTTCAAACTAATGATACTACGAAGAAATTAGAATAATATCTAGAAAATTAGTTATAATGTACAAATGGCAATTTCATATATTTTCTTAAAATGTTCTCAGATAGAATTATTTTAATAGATCTTATAAAAATCAAAAATATTTGCAACTTCTCTTCTGATTTCTTTGTTAGGAATTATGCATGCTCATTGATAATGCCTTGACTCTATATGAAATATCATAGTATAATTCTTGACACCAAAGTTTTAATATTTTTTCACATCCTTTTCCAACTGCTTTTCTTTCTCCATTCCTGTCTTCCTTGTCTCCTTTTTAGCATGTCTCCCTATAACCATTTTATGTGTTGTATTCCTTGATTATTCCAATTAAAACTATTTGCTTCCTTGCTGCTATCAAATATACCTATCTGCCTTGAATTCTATTTTGAAAAATCTTTTGAAATTCTCTAATATATAAATATTTGGTTCCCTGAAAATATTGTAAATCTTAGTAACACTAAAGATCAACTGAGTAGATTTTATACATTTCACACTACCTATATTTAAAACAGGGCTGGGATTTAGCTCAATTGGTAGAGCGCCGCTCTGCAGTCTCTGAGGTCCTGAGTTCGATTCCCAGCACCACAAAAATGGGAGAAGGGCCTGGCAATCCACTCCCAAAGCAATCCTGAAACAATCTGCCATTGAAAACCCTATGAGGGTCGCTATGAGTCAGGCACGACTTGACGGCACCTAACAACAAAAATGCCAACATATTTAAAACATGGGACTATTGCATTATGCCTATAACAGCTTCTGAAACTATTTCCAACATAATGATATAATGTACAAGTTTTCATAAAATGGAGTTTAAAATCAAATAAGCCTGCAGGCATAGCGCTGTGGCATCCGATCCTGTCAGATCTTGGAAAGCTAAGCAGGGTCGGGTCTGGTTAGTACCTGGATGGGAGAACGCCTGGGAACACCAGAAGCTGTAGGCTTGGGAGAAGGACCTGGCAACTCCCTCCCAAAAATCAATCTGCCATTGAAAACCCTATGCACAGCAGAGAAGCAATGACAATAGGGTTTCCCTTGTTGTATAGAGGGTCGCTATGAGTCGGATACCAACTTGACAGCACCTAACAACAACAACAACAACAAAATCAAATATATATATATATATATATTTATATATATATATATATATATATATATATATATATATATATATATAATTTAATGGATACATATCATTAAAAATTCCATGTTTTACTAGGAAATTTTACAAATTTACTAGAAAATTTTACAAATGATTATAATTATTAGATACTTACAGAGGGTCACTCTGTAAGTATCTAATAATTATAGAAAATCTGTAGTTTGTCCATGGGTTTTATTTATATGTTCCAAAAAGAAATAAGTTAAAAGCAAATAATTTAAGAGAACATCTATTGTTTATGGCTCATAAAACACTTACATTTGTTATACAAAAATTTTCTTCTTGAACTATAGAATGGCCAATTTAGAATTTGGCCAGAAGCTTATATTTAATCAATACACTATGAATGCCCTTGCATAGCAACCTACACCTTTCCTCTGAACTGTTTTAAAAGTTACATAATTAATTTCCTTGCTTGCACAAGAAGCTCCAACACTCCATCCTCCATCAAGTTTCCAGATTTGTCCTTTTAAAATAGGCCAGATGCAATAGTATTCAACCTGCCATTTATGACAACATAGTTATAGCTGGAGGACTTTATGATGAGTACTATTAGCCAGATAAAGAAAAATACCCCATGATTTCACTAACATGTGCAGCCTAAACAAGTCAAACTTATAAAAGCAGAGAGCAGAATGGTGGTCATTAGAGATGGATGTTGGGAGTAACAAGAGGATATTGACCAAAGGGTACAAATGTTCAGTTACAATATGAACAAGTTCTGGAGGTGTAAATTATAGCATGAGTGGTGATATGGTAATCTTTATACAATGTGTATGTATATCAAAGCATCACATTATTGTACCACTATACATTTAATAATTCACAATTAATTAAATATTTTAAAAATACCAAATGAAATTAAATGGGTCAGATTATACCAGTCCTCTGCTCAATGCCTTCTCACTACTAACCACTATTCCCCATGGCCTGACCTTCCTTCAAGGTCTACACTGCCTTCAGTGGCCAGCCTCCCTCATTGCTCTCTGGTCACTTCTATAAACATTCACCAGGCTCAGGCAATTGACACCAAACAGGCTCTTATTTCTGGGGTACTTCCACTTTGAGTCTCTTCCTCAGATTCAGTTATCTTGTGACCAGCTTTCCTCTGTCATTCAGTTCTTTTTGAAAACATGGCCTTCGTAGTGATGTTCTCTCTGACTCTCCTGTCTAAAATAGTAATATCCATAATTCTTTTTCTGTCCATTTCCCCACTTTGGTAGTTTTGTAAAGCATACTTTGACTTCTTTATTCATTTATTTATTTATTGTCTATCTCTTCTTTGCATAGACATTTTACAAGGGCAGAGATTTTCTTTTCTAATACCTTAACTCCAATTTTTAGAACTATACCTGAAGTTCTGCACATAAATATTTGTTTAAAATAGATATATAGATACATAGATTTATTCATACATGCATATACCTTCTTCATTATAGATCTCTAGGTCTGTTATGAAAAATACTGACAAGTGTCAATTTTTACACCTGTAGCATTTATATTGTAAAATTTGTTTTCATATTGTTTATTACATTTATCTTTTTATCTTTTACCTGAAATACAAATAATTTGAGTAGTAGATTTCTTGTGTCCACTGAGTTTTACTGTATTCTGTTACATCATACATGCCTTATACACTTTATCAATCAAAAATTATCTGCTGGTTGTTGAAAAAAAGAATTTTATAGTTGACAATTATATACTCAGGTCCATTACGAATTTCCTTTACCATTTTCATCTATATTACATAGTCTACTTGGCTAAGCACATTTTGGTAGGTATTTTATTCTTCAGTAATTATTTTGACTTGTTAAAGATCAAAAATTTTATATTTTGTTGTTCAGAATTGTAATTTGATAATATATGATTTCCAGTGTATATATAACCATCATTTTACTATTTATCTGTCAGTCATAAACAACATTTGCTTTGTTTCAAGCATATGTGCTTTCCTTTTTGCCATGTAACAATCTTATTTTTGTTCCTTCCTTGAAGCTGGCAGATAACTATATGGATTTGAATTCCAAAGCCATTTCAGCCTTAACTTTATATCCATGACCAATGTCAAATCTGAACTCTATCTTATAGAAATTTTGAATAATCTCATATTAATCTTCTCTCTATACCACCTCTGATGTATACTAATGAATAAAGTTTGATTGGAAACCCCTGTAGATTACTGTTATTCTAAAAAGTTTGCTTTTGAAAGAAAACCCCCTACCGATTTATCCCATCCACCTAAGTGAGGTTGCTGTAACAACAATATTTGAAAGTTCTTTATATGCCTTATAATTGAAAAACTCCTTGATTCATGGTGCCAGGAATTCAAGTCAGTTCATCCACTGGAGTCGTAAATACTACTTCTCCAGAAAATTGTATTTATTTACATATTTTCACATTGTGTTGATTTGCCATTTATTAAAATAGTCTCAGAAGGTAATTTATAGTTAAAAAATTTAAAATACTTTATTTTGAACCACATTTGAAAACCAAAATATGCTGCTTTATGAAAGAGAATAAACATACATGTAATTTTAAGGTCACATTTTAAATAAAAGTATTTGATATAAATATTTTTATTGTACAGATGTTCTATAACAAAGACAAATTCATGGGATATTACTTTTTGTCTACTATAATACCAAAGAAATTAAATGTTAAATTAAAAAACAAAATCCTTACCCTGTGTTGCATAAACCTTGAATGATGGTAATCAACCATGATGCGTGACTAAGGCACACATCTGTCCATATGATTTATGAGAGAATATAATCATTGAATAAGCTTTCCATTTTAAAAAGAAATACAGTTCATTATAAGGGGTCATGCTTAGCACGGAAACATGGGAGTATTTTTTATTAATATTCTATGAGGTTTTACTATTTCCAAAATCTCTCTCTCTCTCTCTCTCTCTCTCTCTTTCTCATTGTATGCTTCAAGTACTTCCTTGTGAACTTCCACTCAGAAAATGACACAGTTTCTCCTCATCAGACAAATGTTTTCTTTTTAAGAAGCGAATGGTACTTATGTTCTGCTTTAGATGAAGGTGGTCTGTCTGTCATACATGGCATGTTTGATTATGTAGTGATTACTGCAAAAAGAGCATGTAGATTAAGAGCTTTGCTAAAGTAAATAGTAGCAAGTTTTAGCAACTGTACCGCAGTGCATTTCATCATTTGAAGAAAGAGTCAAGTACTCTTGAGTATTGATGCCTTTGACTGACATTAATATTACGATATAGAGAAAATAGTTTAATGTCAATATATTGATAACTGTCCTCAGAGATTATTAAGGAAAGAGTCCTAGCCTGTCATCAATGCTTATTGAGCATTTATTATGCATTCAATAACATTCAGTATTTGTTGTGATTGATTTAAAGATCCTTTCAATCTTTATTATAACCTGACAAAGTGTATATTATTTTTCCTTCATTTTACTTGTTAGAACAGGGAGGCTGGGGTCATATTCATTTGCCAAAGGTGGTCTGATGAGTGGAATGGTAGTCAAGTCTTCTATCGAGGCAAGATGACCCTATTGGCCATATCTACTATGTTATTCTTAGTGTTATGTATGAAAACCTTTCTTCTCAAATGCAAACTCCTTCACAAAGACCATACTGAATTTAAATATGATTAATATGATTTCTCATCATTGTGAAATCACCAAAGACTTTTTTGTATCTTTCTTAAAATACGTTTTCCTTGAAAATATTTTAAAGTTGAGTGAAAAAATGGTGGCTAAAGCGACAACAATGAAAATCAATAGCCTTTTATCAAAAGCTAATTTGAAAGACACTTGTACAAGTACTAAACCATTTGATTCTAGCAACAACAATATTAGGTGGTATTACTGTTCTCATTTCACATATGATTATGATAAGGTCACACATCTAGTTAATTGCAAAGAGGATCCCTAGGAGTTAAATAGGTTTCTTGTAACCAACTTATAATTAGTTCTTGTTTTCTTTTTGTTTGTTTGTAGTATTTTGTTTTTTTCCATTTAGATATTCTATATCTTTTATTTGGAGAGTGTAATCCACTAACATTTAAGATAATTAGTGATAGGTAAGATCTTACTGTAGTCATTTTGTAAGTTATTTTCTAGTTTTATTGTAGTTCCTTTTGTTTTTCTCTCCCTGTCTTATAGTCATCTTTTGGGATTGACTCTAGCAGTGTGTTTTGATTCTTTGCTTATTATTTTTGTCTATTATAAATTTTATTTTGCTTTGTGGTTATCAGGAGGCTTACAAAATGTATTTTGATTATAATAAGCTATCTTGAAACAATAGCAACTTAATGTGATAATAAAGATAGGAAATCAAAAACAAACAAAAAATCAGAAAATACGCAAACAAAAACTACATTTGCTCACTATTCCTTCCTAAATTTTGAATTTTTGCTGTTCTACCCTTTCTGTATTGTGTATATCTTAACATATTCATATAATTACTATTTTTAATTGATTTGGGTTCTAATATTCAGACTAAAGGTATAAGTACTTTAGACACCATGTTTACAATATTAGAGCATTCTGAGTTTATCTGCTTAGATATGCCAGTTACTATGGATGATGCACCTAGGCCTCCTCCAACCCCAGGAAGAGGCTTGGGAAGATGGACTACCTTTTATAGGTACTTCCTTGGTTTGTACTGAATAAGACACAATCTGTGGACTTGTAGTAAACCTGGGCTTGGCTCACTCTCTAGTGCTGAAACAGTGACAACACACAAACACCAGACTTGTGGCAAACCTGGAATTAGCATGCCCATATCCTGCTAAAATATAAGAAATTACTAAGATCAAAGCCCACTCTGAACAGTTTCTGGAAAGACAAACACAAACAAATCATGAAGACTGGAATAAATACCTAATTCTTCCATGCCCAGAACAATATTGCACAATGTGTTAGTCAGTTTGTGTCACTGTGGCAAAGAAACCAACTGAAATAAACATGGAAGAAAATAGGGCTTGTGATGAGAGGCTCATAGTCCATAGTGGTAGCAGGTTAGGTAAGGTAGGAGCAAGTGTTATCCTGGAAGGGGGCAGGGCAGACATGGCAGCCCCATGGCAGAGAATCTGACATGTTGTAGATTAGGAGCAGAGAGCAGAAAGAAAACAGAACCATGGGTCCGGGCAAAAATCTCCAAAGGCCTGCCCCCAGTAAACCACATCTGAAAAGCAAAAATCTGCCTACCAGTGTTCTATAACCTCCACAAACAGTGTCACCACATGTGGGCCAGACATTAAAATACATGACCTTTGGGGGACATTTTAGATCCAAACCAAAACACACACCAAGCATCAACAGATTTTGGAAAACCACAATGTCACCTGTGGTCAAAATAAGGTGCAATATACTCACTAGATAGTAACCAGTGTGGGCAAACTCTCAGATGTGGAATTTAAAAACAGTTTTTTAAAGGAAAATTAACAAGCTTTTAAGAAAACACACAAACTGGGCATGGTGGCTCATGCTTATAATCCCAGTGACTTGGAAGATGGAGGCAGGAGGAATGTGAATTCGAGGCCAAAGGCAGCCTGCATAACTTAATGAGATCCCATTTCAATTCAAAAAATAAAAAAGGGGCTGGGGGTGGAGCTCAAGTGTCAGAGTGCTCACAATGTATGAGGCTCTTGGTTCAGCCCCCTAGTACTAGTTACACACACAAAATGAAAACATAGAGAAAAGATTCAATACAATAACAGATAAATAACACAAAGATGAGAGCAATTAAAAATATCAACCAGAAATCCTTCAGATGAACAGTATAATGGGCAAAACTAAAAATATAATAGAAGACATTGATAGAAGAATAGATAAGAAGAGTAAATCAGTGAGCCTAGATGCAGTATTTGAAAATACAGTTGAAAAAGAAGAAAAAAAAAGAAGGAATAAAAAAGACAATGGGAAATTTGGAACAACATTTCAAGAGCAAATATTCAGGTTATTGATATT
Source organism: Pedetes capensis (assembly GCA_007922755.1). NCBI lineage: Eukaryota > Metazoa > Chordata > Mammalia > Rodentia > Pedetidae > Pedetes > Pedetes capensis. The sequence goes on from VMDO01015840.1 coordinate 45,495, forward strand.
CAAATAGAACTAGAGAATGACAATGTGCTAGAAAACTTATTCAAAAAGGAAATAACAAGTGGATGAAAGTCTAGCTTGTGGAAGTAACCACTAGAATTTACAAAGAACTTAAGAAAATAAATTCCAAGGCAACAAATAATACAGTACACAAGTGGGCAAAGGAAATGAACAGAAAGTTCTTAAATGAAGAGGTGTGTAAGGCTAAGAAACGTGAAAAAATGCTCAATATCCTTAGCTGTTAGGGAAATACAAATCAAAATAACTCTGAGATTCCACCTAACTCCAGTAAGAATGGCCAAGATCAACAAAACAAATAACAACAAATGTTGGTAAGGATGTGGAGAAAAAAGAACCCTTTTCCACTGTTGGGGGAAAGTAAATTAATTCAACTACTTGGAAATCAATATGGAGGTACCTCAGAAAACTGAAATTAGAACTGCCATGCCACCCAGCTATATCATGACTGGGAATATACCCAAAGGAAAACAAGTCATCATACCACAGAGACACCTGCATCCACGTTCAATGCAGTACTCTTTTACAATAGCAAGGATGTGGAACCAACCAAGATGTCCATCAACAGAAGAATGGATAAAAAAATTATGGTATATATACATAATGAAATAGTACTCAGCAATAAAAAATGAAATAATGTCATTTGCAGCAAAATGGATGGAACTGGAGAATATAAATTTAAGTGAATGAATGTAGGCTCAAAAAGAGAAATACTATATGTTATTACTGATATGTTAGAGCTAAATCTTAAAGGAAGAAAAAACCTATACATAAGTAGATAAATGTTGTTGTTGTTGTTAGGTGCTGTGGAGTCAGTGTCTGACTTATAGTGACTCTATGTACAACAGAAGAAACAGTATTGTCATGCTTCTCTGCCATTCATAGGGTTTTCAATGGCTGATTATTTTGGGGGAGTGGGTTGTAGGGTCCTTCTCCCAAACATACATCACCCAGGCAGTCTCCAATCTAAGTACTAACAGGTCTGCCCCTGCTTAGCTTCTGAGATATGACAGGATCAGATGCCACAGTGAAGACTCAGGTAGATATATACAAATGCACAATTAAAATTAGTGTAGAAGGGAAAATATAAAGCGTAGAAAGGAGAGAGGGGACTAGCAAAGGTTGTAGAAGGTGAGATGGAATGGAGTAACAACATAAAGGGGTAAAGGGAAAGAGGATAATCTGAATGTAAACAATGCAACCTCATGAGTACATGCAAAAAATAGAGGAAGATAACACATATATGCATACCAGTTTTACTACATTTTAGTCCAAAGATTCCATACACTTTATATGTTGATGAAATTATAACCAAAAGTGATGTAATAGTTCCATAATGGATAAAGCAAATGCTGTGTTACTCTGTACCCCACCAACATTTACTAAAAAGGGGAATAAAAAAGAAGACTTAACAGAAAATTGCTCATTCCTCAAAAAGGATATTGTTGTTGTTGTTGGGTGCCTTCAAGTGGATATCTGATTCATAGCGACCCTATGTACAGCAGGGGAAACACTATTGTCAGTACTTCTCTGCTGTTTGGAGCATTTTCAATTTTTGGGAGTGGTTCAAATTTTGGGAGTGGTTTTGGGAGTGGGTTGCCAGGTCCATCTCCCAAGCCTATAGCACCTGGTGTTGCCAGGCGGTCTGCCATCCAAGTGCTAACTAGGCCTGACCCTGCTTAGCTTCAAGATCTGATTGGGATCAGATGCCACAGGGCTATGGCTGCAGGCTCAAAAAGGATACAAATATCTAAATACAGGAAAGTCAAAGGTCATCATTCATATTTAATTCAACCAACTTTACTGAAAGTATAATCAAGCTCTCAAATGTGAAAAATAAAGAGACATTGCAAGGAAGCAACAGACAGCAAAACAAAACAAACAAAAGCAAACAACAACAACAACAAAATCAACAGGAGTGACCCAATTCTTACAGCAGACTTTTCAGAAGAAACTTCAGAACACCAAGAGTGAGTGGCAGAAGATTTTCATAATACTTGAGGAAACATGCTGCCAGTCAGGAATACTGGACCCAGAAAAACTGTCATTTGGAAATGAAGAAGAAATAAACATATTCTCAAACAAAAGCTGAAAGAATATATCTCCATCTGAATAGTGCAAAAAGAAATACTAAGGGAGTTCTTCAAATTGAAAAAAAAGGAAATGATAATGAGTAAGAAATGACACTGGAAATTGTCAAAGTCATTGGTAAGAGTAACTATGCAGTCAAATTCAGAATGCTCTAATAAGGTAAACATGGTGCATAAAGCATTTATATTTATAGTATGATGAATAAAACACAAAACAATTAAAAATAGTGGCTATATTAATATGTCAGGAATAGACAATATAGAAAAATGTAAACTGTGACAGCAAAAATTCACATGGAGAGGAATGGTGAATAAATGTACAGATTTATATTAGTCAATTTTCTGATTCTTATCTTCATGATATTGATTAACTATCTTTTCAAAATAGCTTATTATGATCAAAAGATATTTTTTGTAAGCCTCATGGTAACCACAAAACAAAACTCTAAAAAGTAAAATCTGAACAGTAAGATAAATACAAGCAGAGCTTTTAGTGATTTCCTCATTTAAACTGTGTTTCACAATTGTTATTATTAACTTATTGGTCATTATCAACTTGTTATCAACATTTAAAAGCTAAAGGAATGACAGTGCTAAATAAGAAAACTGAACATCTTTATTTTAAATTACATATTTACTTTATATGTTTTAAAACAGCAATATTTGTAGTAAATACCTAAGATTTGGTTAATTCTTATTCATTTAAATGAAGAATAAATGGAGGCTCCCATGTGATCTAAAAAGCATTTGATGGACAATTCTCTTAAAATTTTTTGTTTATTTCATCATCTAAATTCTATTTCTTTTATGGTGTAAAATGTACCAAATATCTCTGGATCAACTGAATTTTAAGAAACAAATATATATTCCTAAATCACATTTATTTCCTTGCTTATTTAGAAACCTGATATTTTAAATACTATTTTCCAGTTTCAAGCTTTCCTAAAGTAGTTGCATTTTCATGGAGTTCCTCCTAAGAAATACTCTCCACCAGAGAACAGTTATTTCAGCTAAATAATTTATTGGTAATTCAGCAACCATAATAACTGATGAAATATGTTGAGACAAGGAGCAGTCAACTATAGTGAATGTGAAATGTACTGCGAATTTTAGAATAGAAAGAGCAGATGCCAGGAAAAATAAAGAATAGTACCTATAAAATAATGAGATTATACTTGTTTTTAATATTTTAATGTGAAAATAGTGATATTTAGATAAACAACAAAACTATCCTATGATGAACCATTACTCTATAAACAAACAGACAAACAAATAAATAAATAAAGGAAAACACCAGCCTATTTCCTTCAGGATGAGGAACAAACACTAAGGATTGTGAGTCTGTTAGCATTGGTATATAATTTCATGAGTAACTATCATATCATCCAGGTTTAATTTTCTGTATATAACACTTTTGTCTAGAAGTTCAGAAAGTAAACTGAGAAAATTAAATGAAGAAGAAAACCTGAAAAGTCTTTCATTAGACATATCGTATTAACAATCACCTACAGTGACCCAGTTTTGTTTTGTCTTGTCCTTTTCTCTTCCAAGGAAGGAATCTATATATTACTCCCATAAGATTTGTATAAAAGTCCCTTAAGGCTACATGTGACTAATGCTTCTTTGGGACAAATGTAGCCCAAGGGATGCAAAGAGTTTTTAGGGTTCATAAACTGAATCTCCCATTAATATGGATAAGTATCCTATTAGGATGATGGGTACCAGCTAATAGTAGAATTTCCTAATGTCTGAAAAAAAATGTTTTTGCTGGTCGTAGTGTTTATTTGGAGCTCGCTACTTGTGAAAGCTTCACCTTTTCCATTTTTAGAAAATGTGAGGCAGCAAAAAGATTTTTGACACAGTGCAGATCCTGCAGAGTTTAATCAGCTTAATTACGGGCACTCTACCACCACTCCTTGTCCTTTATTTTATTTGAGCGCTAACAGTTTGGGAAAAATTTTCTGCTCCTGGATTATAGTTTTAAAATAAAGTAAAGGAATAGGTTTCTGGAAGATTTATAAAAATTGGCCTCATGAAAAGATCATCAACATGTAATGAGAAAGAAGATCCAGAGGAGCTTCTAAATGGTAATTCTCTCCCTTCTCTCTCTCTCTCTCTCTCTCTCTCTCTGTCTCTCTGTCTCTCTCTCTCTCTCTCTCTCTCTCTTGCTCTCACTTTAATTTTCCAAGCATAATTTTTAATATGTAGACTT
>VMDO01015841.1:0-22923 GCA_007922755.1 Pedetes capensis
CTGTACAACAAGGGAAACACTATTGTCAGTGCTTCTCTGCTGTTCATAGGGTTTTCAATGGCAGATTGATTTTTGGGAGGGGGTTGCCAGGTCCTTCTCCCAAGCCTATAGCTTCTGGTGTTCCCAGGCGGTCTCCCATCCAGGTACTAACCAGGCCCGACCCTGCTTAGCTTCCAAGATCTGACGGGATGGGATTCCACAGGGCTACAGCTGCAGGCTTGTTAGGTGCCATCGAGTCGGTATTCGACCCATAGCGACCCTCATAGGGTTTTCAATGGCTGACTGTTTCAGGATTGCCTTGGGAGTAGATTGCCAGGCCCTTCTCCCATTTTTGTGGTGCTGGGAATTGAACTCGGGACCTCAGAGACTGCAGCGCAGCGCTCTACCAACTGAGCTAAATCCCAGCCATTATAATCCTAGCTAAGTGACACTAAACTACAATAAATAGCATTAAATTATATTCTTTGAATAAGGTTGTTAATTGTATTGGAAAAAATAGTTTTTAGACTGTAGTTCTTTCTCCATGTCAAATATTCCCATGGGTGACTCAACAGCTTAGCTATTATCACAGGCACTGCCCTTCATTCAATTGGGCATTGAGGAAATAAGTGAACAATAAACTGGATTTTTAAAAAAATGTTCCTCATTGAGCAATGGAAGACTGAAGAAATTCTTCTACAAAGAGACGGTATTATGGGTACTTTTAAAGTCTACGATAGAGCTCCTTAAACTTCCAAATTATAAGAATAATTATTAAATCAAAGTTTTGATGTGAAAGTTTTAAAGCAAAATGTTCTAATATTATTGATATAAATGGAAATAACTTAAATATTCAGGTCAAGAAATTAAGATGATCAATATTGCTAAGATATAAATGACTGCTTTTATAGCTAAATAAAGGATTGCTTTAGGGGATTGTGACAATGATGAAAATCAATTTGTACATTTGGTCATTAATCACCATTTCCTAATTGGGTTTAATTTGACTACTACTCATTAGAGTTATAAACCAACATTCTCATTTAATTGTGATTATAATTAAATAGCCAAATTTCTATGGTACAATGAACAAATTAATAGCTAAAGATAATTTTGCTCTTAAAAACACCATGTAAGACTTTTGCTTTAATGAATTGTGTATATGTGTGTGTATGTGTGTGTGTGTGTGTGTGTGTGTGTGTGTGTGCGCGCGCTTTGTGATGATTCTGTCAAAAAAACTAAAGAATTTCTCTCTCTTTATAATTAAAACTGCAGCCATGGCACCCTTGCTGATCTCAGAAGCTAAGCAGGGTTGGCCTGCTTAGACTCTGGATGAGAGACCACCTGCGAATACCAGGTGCTACAGTCTAGAGAAGGACCTGGCAACCCACTCCTGAAATAATACACCATTTAAAACTCTATGAATAGCAGAGAAGTATTGACAATAGTGCCAGGCATGGCACAGTGTCAGAGAGTGTTCTGTTCTGTTGTACATAGGGTCACTATGAGTTGGACCCGACTTGATGGCACTTAACAATAATAATGATAAAAAAGCAAACTTCAGACTTCATGAGGTTTATGAATACCCTCTAAAAAAAGGTTCCCACTCCCCTGTTGCCTATGACCAGACCACAGCCTATGAGTGATTATTTCCAAAATGGCTGAATAAAAATAGTATAATGGCCTGATAGCCACTTCATAGCTAACTTTCCTTTTTATTAAATGTGAAATAACCAGTATATATACTGAAATGACCAGTATACTACCTACTAGTTTGAAGAGAAATGTATAACCTTTAAAAACTTTTATATTGAACTTATTCACTTCTTGATTTAATCATGCCATGATATTTTCAGTTGCATCATATGGTTGTGAAAACTGGACACTGAACGAGACAGGAGAAGAACTGATGCTTTTGAGTTATGGTGCTAAAGATGAATATTGAATATACCACAGACTACCAAAACAACCAACAGAACTGTGCCACAAGAAGTGCAACCATAGTGCTCCCTGGAAGCAAGGATGGCTAGACTGCATCTTACATATTTTGGATATATTGTCAGGAGAGACCAATCCTTGGAGAAAGACATCATGTTTGGAAGAGTGGCAGGTAAACAAAAAAAAAGAAAAACCCTCAAGCAGTTGGATTGACACAGTGTCTACAACAATGCACTTAAACATAAAATAGATTGTATGGCTGGCACAGAATCAGGGAGTGTTTTGTTCTTCTGTACATAAGGTGGCTATAAATTGGACCCAACTTGACAGCACCTAACAACAACAACAACAACAACAACAACAACAACAACAAATGCAGCTTGAATTTTGACTGGTATTCCCCTGGTAGAGGCTAAATCTGAGCCACTCTGATAAAAGCAAAATAATAGCTTATAGGAGAAAAAAATAGGAAAGACTAGACTGACTTTTTGAAGTCTGCCATAAGAGAACCAATACGCATGTTAGACTCTGAGAGACATGCATTCTAATTCCATCTCCATAACTAGCTGTCCATGGGGTTATCACACAAAATGTTTAATCCTTTGTAAAATGAGAATAGTGACTCCAAAACTTGCAAAGTTATAGTCAAGAATTTTAAAATGCATGTAAATGTTTACCACAGTCCCTGGCATATGAGCTCAAAAACGGTTTCTATCCCTCCATTCATACCTATATGAAATATAGATGATTTTAATAGTCACAGTAATTTTTAAAAATATTTTTAAATAAAAGTTTACACACACATGATCTAGCATAGGTTTTTTTTAATCTGGTGGCTATCTGTGCAAACTATGTAATATATTATTTTCAATGGCTTCCTAAACAGAAACTCTTTGCTTGTCGTTATCTGGAAACTATACCTTTCCTGAACTACTCTTATACTACCTGAGAAGAGGAAATTCACCTTATGAATGTTAGGGATTGGCCCATCTGTGTCTGATACTGAAAGGTTGGGCTGGGGTTTACCTCAGCTGGTAGAGCACTGCTCTGCACTTTCTGAGGACCCAGGTTCCACCCCCAGTACTACAAAAATGAGAGAAGGACATGGCAATCCACTCCCAAGGCAATCCAGAAACAATCAGCCAATGAAAGCCCTGTGAGGGTTGCAGTGAGTCAGATCCAACTCAATGACACCTAACAACAGCAATAAACTGAATGCTTACACACATAACATGTCATTTTATTTTCACATCTATTCTGTGACATTGGTATCATTTTTACTGCTTTCATTAAAAACAAAAGAAAGACAGATCTGAGGATCAGAGAAGCTGAGTGCCCAAATATATAGACAGAATGCTGCAGATCCAGAATTTGTACCCAGATCACTCTGTGTTCCAAAGACAAGATATTTTAGCTTTTCTGGGCCTGACTACAGATCCCTGCTAAAGAGAAGCACCGTACATCCAACTTGGTCCACAATTTGGTGTATATTTGCACATAAAGATTCACTCCATTAACAATTCAATAGCAAATTCCTATTTCCTAACTGCTCACAACAAGCTAGACATGGGGGGCAAAATGTACATAAAAAGATAAGATTCATGGAACTTACACTCTGGTATCACTATCCTATCCATGTGCCATCCACCCCACTTCCTTCAACAGCTCCAACATACATTCATACAGTTTTTTCTATCAAATTAATGGCAGTGGGTGCTGAGATATAAAACAGTTATTTATACTCTATAAATACTTGATGGATAGGAGAAACTCTCCCCACAAAAATACCTGAAGCAGAAGCTGCTAAACAAGTAGAGCTAGAAAGTTCAACCATAGAATAATAGAGGCCTCATCAAGATGAAGTAACTCCAACATAGGGAACAAAGTAAAATGATACATAGATTCAGGCAAATTAAAAAGCTTCAAAAAGTTCTGATCATAAAAGCAGATGCACTCATTATACCAAGTGCAGTGGCACTTACCCCCACCTCAATCTTTACATTAGATGCAGCAGCCAACAACCTGAAAAAATGAGAGGTGTATGTATATGTGTTTCTGTGTGTGTGCGTGTGCGCGTGCGCGGGTGTGTGTGTGTGTGTGTGTGTGTGGTCATGGAAATGGATGGATATTTCAAAGTAAAACAGAGAGTACTGTCCTCTGAGGCTTGGCATTTGCCTGCAAACAAAACCAAGTGCTAAAATGTTCAACCACATCATGGGAGCATTTGAAATTTCTGCAGAAGTTAAATTATTACAGAAAGAAATTAATGCAAAGCTGCTTCTGCAATCTTTTGTGCAATTCAATTTATAGTTTGCATACATAATTATAATGTATTCATTTGTTTTCTCTTTTTTGTTTTTTACCTTGTCCTTCTGGAGTTTCACCAAAGGGATTCACTTCCACCTGAGTAGCATCAATTTTCAGGAAGAGATTATACAGCTTCTTAATTTGATCTGCCGCCTAAAAGTGATCCAGTGAAATAGAATTATAATAAAGCAGTAAAAGAAAATTTATTTTGCTCGATTAATGAAATCTTAAAAATAGCAAATTATGTCTTTATTTTCAGTTAGGTTTTCTGAAGGGAAAACCAGAAAAGCATAATTATTTTAATTATTTAATTATTTTAATTTTAATGCTATTCATTAGAAGGAGTTGCTCAACTTTCCTCCAGACACCAGAAAATACCATTATCAAGAAAACAAAATATTTTCAGTACAGCCTAAAAACATTATCAATCTTTTTATAAATTATCATGTCCCCATTAGTCAAGTTAGACCACAATATAAGCTACAATCATTAATACAAACAAGCTCCATTTAAGCAAAAAGTAAACATGATTTTGAGAGTTTATAATGACTAGGGTTTTGTTTTTTTTTTAGTATGCTGGGATAAAACAGTTATTACATTCATGAATGCAAACTTGTAATCTGTGAAACAAAAATTACTGTGTGTCTAATGGAAATTGTTGCAAGACAAGAAGATGAAAGTCTTAAACAATACAGTTCAAACTGAATACAGTTTGTCCCAAAGGCATAAACTACAAAGGGCAAGAATATCCAATGTTCCCCTAATGTTAAAGCTCCTGACCACATTCTTTTCAGTACGCTTAAACTTTACATTTTCATTCTTCGTATACAACATTCATTCACCACCTGTGTCACAGCAGGCTCATATTGTTTGGCCTGGGGACTTGAGATGACACACACATGAGTCAGGACATCAACTAGAGAGTTCATACTTAACAATGACCAAGGCAAGAGTGTGCACTTGTGGGAGCTGTCATGGTGGAATGGCTCAAGAGGCTCTGAAGAAAAGCAGCTGGTGACTGCACCTAGCTGCTGCCAGGCAGAGGCATCTGGCCCTCTTTGCAGTCAGTGCGCAAAGCCATCTGATCCTTGTCTTTCTCCTGGCTGTCTGAATAGTTTCCCTAAAGCTCCTTGCTCAACGCCACTGACCACCTGATGATAAGCTTGTTGCCTTGCATTCCTCCACTTCTTCCTACGTAAAATGGGCAGGACATGTTGAAATAGGTAATACATAACCCAACATTTCTGCAAGGATATGTTGATTTTTAAAATATTCATTGACTCTCAACCTCCCCTGACTCTTAAAAATGCTTTGATATTCTGATAAATTCACTAATAAAAGGAGTTACCAGGAATCACTCTGGGCTGTAGTATCCCTGAAAGACACTGGGTCTTCTCATTCCCTCTGACAAAAACTGTTGGTGTGGAGTCATCTTTCTTTTTTCATTCATTGACCAATGCTGCTGAACAGGAATGACATTCAGTCATGGTTAAATACCAAGTATTGGTTTCATTCTGGGCTCTCATTCCCAGCCATGGCTTCCCATTACCACCTTTTGCTCATTATGCCAGCCCTATGTATTTGCCACCGGGTCCCTCTTGACCCTTCCCCTTCCCTACTCTGAAAATCATGGGGTCTGATTCCCACAGGCTAAGTCTTCAAGATTGCTGAGTCAGCAGGCTTCCAGCTTAGTTCAGCCAAAGAGAAGCAGTGGTGGAAGACAGGTGGTGGGAGTAAAGGAAAAAAACAGGACATTTTTACCCCTCTCTTTAGTCTTAGCCTGCAGCCATACCACTGTAGCATCTGATCCCATCAGATCTTGGAAGCTAAGCAGGGTCTGGTCTAGGTAGTACTTGGATGGGATACCACCTGTGAACACCAGATATTGCAGGCTTGGGAGAAGGACCTGGCACCCCAATCCCAAAAAACAATCTGCCATTGAAAACTATGAATACAAGAGAAGCACTGACAATACTGTTTTACCTGTTGTAAAAGAGACCCTGGAGGGTCTCTATGAATCAGACACCAACTTGAGGGTACCTAACAACAACAACAACTTTAGTCTTAAACTTTTTGGCTCTTGCAGTACTTATGCAACAATTCCCTAAATATAAATTCCTACTAGGGCCAATACATGGGGCTGGGATTTAGCTCAGTTGTCAGAGCACTGCTCTGCAGTCGCTGAGGTCCCGTGTTCGATTCCCAGCACCACAAAAACAGGAGAAGGACGTGGCAACCCACTCCCGAGGCAATCCCAAAACAATCGGCCATTGAAAACCATATAAGGGTCGCTATGAGTTGGACACAACTCAATGGCACCTAACAACAATAACAAAGGCCAATACTAAAAGTAGTTCTTTCTTGTTGTTGCTAGGTTTTATCAAGTTGAATCCAACTCATACAGACCCTGTATACAAAAGAACGAAACACTACCCAACGCTGTCATGCACACAATCTTTTCACATTTGAGCCCACTGTTGCAATCACTGTGCTTCTTCTCATTTCGGGTCATGCTACATCAGCAAATGGAGGTCCCAGGGGCTTTACTTCATTCCTGTCATTAGGGTTGTTGTTAGGTGCCGTGAGTTGGTATCCAACTCATAGCAACCCTCATAGGGTTTTCAATGGCTGACTGTTTCGGGATTGCCTTGGGAGTGGATTGCCAGGTCTTTCTCCCATTTTTGCGGTGCTGGGAATTGAACTCGGGACCAAAGAGACTGCAGCGCAGCGCTCTACCAACTGAGCTAAATCCCAGCCTGTCATTAGGGTAGACTCTACTTTAAGGAGGCAATTCTTCTCTATTTGTTTCTTGAATGCTTTCCAGCCTGAGGGGCTCATTTTCCAGCACTATATTTGACAGTGCTTCTTTGCTATTCATTGGGTTTTCAATGTCTAATTGCTTTGGGAGTGGGCTGCCAGGTCTTTTCCCTAGTCTGTCTTAGTCTGGAAGCTCAGCTGAAACCTATTCACCATGGGTGGCCCTGATGTATCTGAAATACAGGTGGCATAACTTTCAGCATCACAGTAACACCCAAGCCCTCACAGCATAACAAGCTGAAAGATACATAGGGGAAAAGAAGTTCTGGGATGGACTAAACAATTTCTATAGATTTCCTTCATGTTATCTTAATATATTTTATGCCTATTTGTAACTTTCCTTAAATCCTAGTTGAAACCCAATATATATAAATAAATGAATAATGAATATACACAATAAACACAACTAAACCTTTTTTTTTTTTTTTTGAAGCAACGTTTCACTTGCTACATAGCCCAAGCTGGCCTCTGACTCAAGAGCCTCCTGTCTCAGCCTCCTAAGTGCTGGCACTAACAAGAGTAAACCACCACACTTGACCAAGACTAAATATGAAAAATTTGTATAGCTATATAACACATGTATATGTGTAAGACACTTCAAGCATGCCAGGGTTTCCTGTGATGGTACCTCCTAACCATGTGACTCCTCAGTTCCTCAGCAGCACCCATCTTATTAGTTTCTGCCTAATCTGAGAGCTATTCTATGCACAAGCAAGTATGCATGTTTTTCATCTTAAAAAAAAAACATGATTCTATGTTTTATTTCTCAATAAATTTTAGAGACTCTTCAGTGACAACAAAAATAGATCACTCTTAGTCTTTTAATTGTCTGCATTATATATTATTGTGTGGATGTATCATAATTCATTGAGACTATCACTTAAATAATGGCCATTTCCAGTGTTTATAATAGCTTGATATTACTTAAAATACTGCCTTACTTGCCTCTGTAGGTATATCATACACATGATTGTAGGCTACGTACGCCAGCATAGACCAAAAAGGGTGTAAACAATTTTTTGTTTGTTTGTTTTGGTGGTACGTAGGGGTTGAACCCAGGACCTCATGCATGCTTTGCAAGGACCCTACCACTGAGCTGCACCCCCAACTCATTTTTTTTTTACTTTTTACCTTGAGACAGGGTCTCAAGAAGTTATGCAGGATGCCTCTGGCCTTGAACTCCCAATCCTCCTGCCTCAGCCTCCCAAGTTGCTGGGATTACAGGTGTGAGCCACCAGGCCTGGCTGGGTGTAAACATTTTAATTATCAAAAGATTCTACTAAATTGCTCTTTGTGGAAGCTGTTCCTAATTTCTCTTCCCACAAACCAGTACTGGAGAGGCCTTTCCCACCTTTCCCACCTCACACCCATCTGGAGCTTGGCAAGGGTGGTAGGTAAAAACCTGTATTTCCTACATAGTTTCAGTGTGAATCTCTTTTTGTGGATGAGTTTAAACATTATTCCAATGTTCTTAAAACACATCTGTATTCCCTTTTCAGGCTGGGATTTAGCTCAGTTGGTAGAGCGCTGCGCTGCAGTCTCTGAGGTCCCGAGTTCAATTCCCAGCACCGCAAAAATGAGGACCTGGCAATCCACTCCCACAGCAATCCCAAAACAGTCAGCCACTGAAAACCCTGAGGGTCGCTATGAGTTGGATACCGACTCGAAGGCACCTAACAACAACAACAACATTCCCTTTCCTGTGAATTTTGCCTATTTTCCTGTAGAGATTTTGGCCTTTTCCTTATTAAAGGTAGTATTTTTATGTGAAGAAAACTTGCTCTTTATCTCACGCAAATTGCAGATATTTTTCCCCTTTAACATTTATCTTTTGACCATGTTTTTTTGGTACTTTTGCCACATGGAAATTCAATAAAAATCATGTCACTTTTTCTTTTATGGCTTCTGGCTTTGTGTCACACTTTCAAAAGGCCAGTCTCATTCTGAGAGCTTTTTTTTTTTTTTTTAATTTCTCCCCTTATTTTATAGTTTACTTTATGATTTCCTTTATCTAATGTTTATTAATTTTTCCTTTTTATCTAGATGGAATTGCATAAAGTACAAAGCCAATCCACAACTGTTAATTTATTTATTTCTTTCTTTATTTTTTTTTTTGGGGATGGATCTTACTATGTTGCTCTGGCTGGTCTCCCATATGTGGCTCAAATGATCCTCCTGCCTCAGCCTTCCAAGTAGCTGGGACTACAGATGTGTGGCATCACAACTAGTTTCTATTTTTTGGTATTTTGGGTGTTTCTAGGACATCACTAATGAACTTGCAATATAGCTGCATGAGGCACCCTCTCTACCCAGACACTGTGGGACCAGCCTCTGCAGGGTCAACATTCCATAAATACTTGATGAATTAATGACTAATTCAATAATAAAGGGAAAATACACAATAGAAATAACTTTGGGTACATACATATATAAGATCTAACCCAACCACTCCAAAAGCACCTTTGTGAAAAATTATGGTAAAATACCCAGAACATAAAATTCACCATCGTAAATATTTATAAGCATACATGCAGTTCAGCAGTGTCAAGTATGTTCAAATTGCTGTGCAACCTCTTTCCATACCGTTTTTTTTTTTTTTTTTTTCCTGAGCTACTAGGGGGTTGAACTCAGGGCCTCCTACATTCTTTGTAAAGTGCTTTATACTGAGCTCCACTCCAAGCCTCTTTTTTATTTTTATTTTGAGACAGGGTCTCACTAAGTTGCACAGGCTGCCTCTGCCCTCAAACTTGTGGTCTTTGGGCCTCTACTTCCTGAGTTGATGGGATTATAGGTGGGCATGCTGTGGTGCCTGGCTTCTCCACAACTTTTTTACTTTCCAAACTGAAACACTACACTCAGAAACAGAATGCTATGATTTAAATATGGATTTTCTCCTCAGAAACCTATGGTAGAATTTAATCCTCATTATGAGGCAATATGAGGAGAGAAACTTAATCTGACTCTGGTGTTCGGAGGTGGGGCCTTCAGGAGATAGTTAGGATTAAACAAGGTCTTCACAGTGGAGCCCCCATGATTGATTATTAGTGACTTTGTATGAAGTGGGAGAGACACCAGGGCCCACACATGATCCCTGTCTCTTGCCTTGTGATGCCTAGCACCATCTCTGGACTCTGCCAGCAAGAAGGCCAAGATCAGATGGGGCTCCAGATCTTAGACCAGAACCATGAGCCAAAATAAACATTTCCTTATAAAGTTACCAAACCTCAGAGATTTTGTCACAGCAATGCAAAATGGATTCTGGGGGCCCATTAAACAACACCCCATCCCTCCTTGTCTCTTGCTCCTGATAGCCACCATTCTACTGTCTGTCTCTACGAATTGGACTCTTCTGTTATTGTTGTTGTTGTTGTTAGGTGCCGTGAAGTCGGTATCCAACTCATAGCGACCTTCATAGGGTTTTCAATGGCTGACTGTTTCGGGATTGCCTTGGGAGTGGATTGCCAGGTCCTTCTCCCATTTTTGCGGTGCTGGGAATTGAACTCGGGACCTCAGAGACGGTAGCATAGCGCTCTACCAACTGAGCTAAATCCCAGCCCTGGACTCTTCTAGGTATCTCATATAAGTAGAATCATACAGTATTTATCTTTTTGTAACTGACTTATTTCACTTAGCATGATATCCTGACAGCTCATTTACTCTAGAATGTAGCATATGTCAGAACCTTCCTTTTCAAGGTGAAACAAATTTTCATTTCATGTATACACTATATTCTGTTCATCCATTCATCCATAGATACACATCTGACTCTCATCAAAACTGAAGCCTAGATTAACTTAAAATGAAGCCTGAATAGTCTGTACATTAAGGCCATTGTAATTACACACACCCCAGCATTTGGGGGTGGGGGTGTTTGACTATTTTATAAACAATTACTGCTGTGCAAAGACAGGCTATAAACATTTTGTGAGTAGTCTGAAGCATAATTACTTTTGTGTTATAAGATTCACAATGGAGAACCCTTCTAAGATGTCTTACTCCAGAGATTATAACCTCAATGGCTCTACACACTTGGCAGACAAAATGTGTCAGTCTAACCAGGTATAAAAACAGGAAATGGCAGGGCCTATGCCAAGCTGAGAGTAGCAAACCATGCTTTCTAAGTGTGTTCAAATGTTAAAAATAAACACAGGTGAAAAAAACATTGTCTTTATCAATTTATAACCAGTTATTTACTACTACAATCTACTTTCTCAGTTCATAATCACTATGCACAGAAAAATTTTCTCTCCTTTTATTACCAAATAATGTTATTTTAAAGTTGTTGGTAAAATAATTAAAAATTTAAATACCTAAAACCATATATGTGAAACTTTGATGAACTTAAAATCAACTTCCAAAATGGTTTAACAAGTTAAAAATTGTTCAAATACTTTCACTGTATTCCAGAAAATATCAACATTCACAAATAGTTCTGACAGCTAGCCAGAGTACAAACTACTCTAAAGGTAGTAATGATCTTACAACTTGGCCTGTGAGATCTTTCCATCTACTTAAATACTAGAGACACATGTTCACAAGTCATGGTACTGATGTTTTGGGAAATCAATAGTATACACTAGTCTTACCTTGTCCTTGGTTTTGCTTTCCATGGTTTCAATCACTCAAAGTTAAACCTGGTCTGTAAACATGCACAGTACACTATGCTAAGATATTTTGAAAGGGACAGAGACCATGTCCGCATAAATTTTATTACAGTATATTATAATTGTCTTGTTCTATTATTACTGGTATTAATATCTTACTGTATCTAATCTATAAATTAAAGTTTACCATAGTTATATATACATTGGAGAAAACATTCTATACAAAGTTTAGGAGTAGCCTGTTTTGGACCCCCCTTGGGAGTCTTGGAACATATACCTCTTGGCTAAGGGGAACTATTTCAGATGATAATTAGAACATATCTAAGAAATTTGTTAATTTTTAGTCATTTTAAGCTTTTCCACTGCTTTCGTTTTGGCAACAAACTCACAGCAAAATGGATTTTAGGAACACAGACTTGATAGCTTTTATGTATGGTGAAATATCATTCTAATTTTTTGTTAATATTAATAAAAACTTCAGACAACAGGCCTGAATCACAGGAAAAACATTAATAATGTTATAAGATAATCATTTGAGGTTATGCATTCATGAGTAAGATCTTCCAGATGCCTAAACCACATCCTACACAAAAATTAAGTAAATTTCAAAGTCACAATGACCCTAAGGACTTCTAAGATATCAGTTCTTTATGTAACGGTCAATGACTGACAATCATTTAATTGTTTCCCTTTCTTACATGTCTCATCTGCTCACTGTTCCCTGGTACCCTAGAAAGCTCAGTGATCCCTATGGCTTGAGCAGTCACCAAGAAGCAGCAATTCCCATTTCTCCAAATGTTGCAAACAGCCTTCCCTAAAGCTCCCGGGCCATCTATCCTTCCTACTGTGCAAACACACTCAGTCCAGTGTCCCTTGATAAATTCCAACATGCCTACAAGTAAGATCAACCTCCTCCGCCCCTCCGTCTCTCACTCTCTCTCTCTCCCTGTCCCTCATTGTCTCCTCTTGCTGTATTTTACCCCAGCAGGCTGACCTCTACTGGTGTGTGAGCCCCTAGAAAACAATGGCTATCTCTCATTGTCATTGTCCCCCAGGGCCCAGCAAAATAAGTAACACCCAGTGTTCCCATGAAGCAGCTCAACAAATAAAGATGTAAAGTCTTTCCAAGTGTCAGCAGTGATGAAGGAGGAAAAAAAGCCTCAATGAAAGAATTTCTTTCTTTTCTTTAATAAATTAATTTAAAAATATGACAATACAGCTATTTAATGACCCCTGAGTACTTGCATGTTCATCCTCCTTCCCTAAGTAACTCATTTAAAAC
The DNA here is from genome assembly GCA_007922755.1 of Pedetes capensis. Taxonomy (NCBI): domain Eukaryota; kingdom Metazoa; phylum Chordata; class Mammalia; order Rodentia; family Pedetidae; genus Pedetes; species Pedetes capensis. Next base: position 12,928 of record VMDO01015841.1, read on the forward strand.
TAGTGCTTCAGGAACTGGGAAAATATGATTATCCCATTTAAGAACTATAAATAACTTAATTCTCTCTTAAAATATGTAGGGGGCAAGGATGTCTTATGATGAACTTAATACTATTATAGCTTCTCTAGAACTCTCTATTATGTCCACATCCTGAGCTTTTCAACCGTGGGATCGGTAGCTTCTGTCCACTCCAGGTTTATTCATCTGCCACATGAAGCCACCTATTGCTGACTCCCTGGGAACTCTTCAAAGTAGACAGCCTAGATGTCTTGTTTCACTTATTCCCACATATGGCAAATGCTTCTTGAACATCTAACATATATGCCAAGGACTTTGTGAGCAAGACAGACAAGGTGCCTGTTATAGTGATGACTAGGATCCGCAAAGGTAACGACAGAAAAATAGAATTGCAGGTGTGGAAAGTGACATGGAGGAGGCAAAATGGCAACTGAGCAAACTCTGGAGTTGAGTATAGGACAGTGGAGCTAGAACATTGTGACTGTACAGTGAGAGTGGTTCTCAGTGACCACTATCCCACTATGAGAAATCCCTTCACTGTGAAATGAATGGTGGGTATTGTTAGTAGTCTCATTCTGAGAAGGTGAAACCAACAGTATAGCACACACACAGAAATCTTCCAGTATTCTCCTTTCCTGGCATGTCTTTGCCAGTCTCAGAAAAGATAATTAATTCCTCTAGTTGTCTACTGGATCCTGGCCTTTTGCCTCTCCTCATGAGGTTTAGTCCCAGGCAAGCCTGTCCCTTTCTACGATCTAGGATCTTTTACTTTCCAAAAGAATATTAACTCTTTTTTTTTTTTTTTTTTTTTTTTTTTTTGCAGTACTGAGGGTTGAACCCAGGGCCTTGCGCTTGCATGCTTTGCAAGTGCTATACCACTGAGCTGCACCCTCAGCCCATTTTTTTACTTTTAGAGACAGGGTCTCACTAAATTATGCAGATTACCTCTGGTCTCGAATTTGTGATCCTCCTGCCTTCACCTCCCAAGTCGCTGAGATTACAGGTGTACGCCACTGCACCAGTTTTTACTGTCATTTTTTGAGTAAATGTTATCCATCTTCCCCTCATTTAAATATACACCATTTAAAAAGTCTTGTTCAGCTTTGTCCTTCACTGATTCGACTACTTCTTTGTTTGGAACCAATCTTCCATAAACACCATGGGACAACTATACACTACAACCATTATGGAGCCTCAGGCCATCAAAACACACACGCACATACACAAGAATGAGGAAGGTAGCGTCTCAGAGTAGCAGAAGGAAAAAGTAACCAGTAAGTTCTTCTGAAACAGTTGTGAGAAAAAAGAATTTGCCTTTGTACACACATCAGGCCATGGGCTGGATCAAAGGAAGGGACCACAAATCCTGTCTCTGAACAGCTTTGAGGACAAATTTTCTGTTCTTAAAGCCAAAGGATATCATTTTACTGAACAGGCATATTTTAAGCTGTTCCAAGTGAAATATCACCTTCATGCCATTAATATTATTCTCAAATGTGCATTAGCTATAAAATAATACCAGTTAGTCAAGTAATGTGTATTATTAAGAACAATAATAATTGATCTTTTTGTTCACTTGTGGTTCTAAAGATTGAATCCAAAGTCTTGCACATGCTAGGCAAGCACTTTGTCACTGAGCTACATCCCTAGCCCAGTAAGTGAACTTTACAGAGTACTGTAATAAGTACTTTCACACATCATTCTAGTCAATCCCCACAATATGACTCTCAGTTAGTGGTCATTATTCCCATTTTCCAGATGATGAAACTGAATTTCAAGTAGACTGGATTACACATGTCAGGTGGCAACACTATTAATGCTATAGAAAAAATAAAGAGATCACCATCCATCCTAAAGTGTATGTGTCTCCATGCATCACACACACACATACATATATGTATATATATATATAAACACATATTATAAACATTCTCTCTTAGAACATCAAGAAATACTTTTATTCCTCATAAAAAAACTGAGGGGAAAATAAAAATACAATCATCCTGTTTCTTAATAATCATACCCATCAAAGGCAATTGAGTAAGTCCCCAAATGTTTTCTGAAACAAGTCATACACCATGTCCTAGAATGACTTATGTACCTGCTTTTTCAAAGGCCCGTGGAAGCCCAGATTTTCTGCCATCCTCTGAGCCTGGCTGTCCTTGATCCCTTCAAAAATGTCAATCTGCTCCTAGTAAAAAAAAAGATGTATATATACCAAATGAACAAAATTCAGTCAGTCAAGTGGGAAGATTTACAACCTCAAGAATAATGCTTAATGTTTATTTGCAAATGAGTAATTAAAGTGTGGCACCTTTCCAGACAGCTCCAAGCAGGGCTACTGTAGCTGCCTATAGGGTATGTTTTAATTAGCAGACCATCTATGAAACAATCCTTCCAAAAGCTATATAATTCTTCAAGGTGGCATGCTGACAAGATGATCTGATGCCAGTTTTCACTTTTAATTACTATACAGATGGCATTGATGAATATTTAGGCAGTTAATTTTTATGACGTCTTTTGGAAAGCGTCCAAAGAAAGGTTTTCATGCCTAATATTGCTGTTAAGTTTAGAGTTGTCACAGAGAGATTAAATATTATCTTATGATTTATTGACAATGAAAATTATTAATACCTTAACTCTACAAAGTGCCAGTGTCTCAAAAAAGAGTGCAGCTCATATACCTTATACCATGCATTCTTTTTAGCAAAAAGAATTGTTTTAGATAATGTTAGTTTTGAAAATAGCTAGGTATTATGGGTAAGCCTGTGCGTCTCAAACTTCCAAGGCAGTTACCCTAGATTTGTAAAAGTGGTTAGGATATTTTAAAACTAATCACCAAAGCATGAGTATATTATCTAGACAAAGAGATTCAGGAAATAAAGACCCCCTTTACAAAAGGAGGCAAAATTATTTTCTAAAAGAAATATTTCTGCTAGAAATTTTTAATGTGATTTTTACATTAAGAACCCAGACTAAAAACTGGAATTATAGTTCCAAAGTTGTGTCTGCACACACACACACACACACACACACACACACACACATATACTTGAGGTAGGTTAAGAAGCACTTTTTACACATTTAATCTTTATGATTCTACAGGGTAGAAATACTACCATTGGCATTTAACTGATTTACATAAATGAGGCTTAGAGGCAGTGAGAAACCTGCTAACAAGTTAGATTTGACCACAGATCTCTTTGAAACTAGTCTTAGTATCAATAAAAGGGTCATGATTTCAAGGACTGAAACAAAGTGACAGAATCTGGATCATAAGAAGATTCTGTTTTATTCAAGATGGTCTCCAGCTCATATCTGGTCTCCTAGGAGAGAATTTCTGGACAACACAGGATGTTAAATTGGGCAGAGTTAAACCATAGCAAATGGAGATACCACACTGCTCTCCTATTGGTTAATTCTTAGGGCAGGCTGGATGAAAGGGAATGATGAAGGAAGGAGAAAGGAAAAGACAAGAGAGGACAAGCAAAGTAAAAACCCTTGAATACTGCACACTTTGATTCTGCCCAACTTTCAATGGACCTGGTAACTTCAAACCTTAAATCCCAGAAACAGATTTATTCCTCCCAGACATCCTCATTAAATGTTTATCAGCTTCTACAGTACCAATCAATTCATACGGTCAGCTAATTAAACATACCTTAAAGATAAGTTCTGGGTTTGAAGCTGCCACCTCCTCAATGTCAATGCCCCCCTGGGGGCTGCCCACCACCACGGGGCCACTGCAGGATCGGTCCATCAGAATAGCCAAGTAGGTTTCTCTGGAAATGTCCAGGGCTTCAGCAACCATCACCTACCACATTAGTAAGAAAATCAAATTAATTCTACATCAAGCAGATTCCACCTGGAAACCTCTACAAACTCATGTCACAAATCAAACAGCTTTATTTTCAGGCTCCTAAAATGCAGCAAGTTACCATCCAGAGACTTGAGGTCTCTACTCTCCTAGTGCACAATGCCTATTTTCACCTCCTTAATCGATCCTGCTAACTTGTTCAACAGACAGGTATTTGGTTTTTCACCAAGGATCCTTCCCATTTTAATCTTCCTTCCCCAACCCCCTTCTCTTCCTTGAGTAATTATCATTTAACAAAAACTCTAGGGAAGCAAATGTGATTTTAATTTGACATAGGTATTACCACACTGACTGTACTCAGATTTCAGTGGTGGAAAACCAAGTTTGATTTCCAAAGAAAGGTTCTTTTTACAGTATGCCTGATGTTTCATATGTTTGTATACTCTGTGTCTTGGATTGCTATGTTTTATTTCATTTTATACTTTCTTAATTTACAAACATCATGCTTGCTTGTTCAAAAACAATGCACTCAGTGGCAGAGTGAGTGCTTAGCAAGTGCAAGGGCCCTGGCTCAACCCCCAGCAATAATAATAATTGCAGTAGTAGTAGTAGCATTAGTAGTAATAGTAGTAGTGATAGTAATTATGAAGCAAAGGATATTAAAAGTACAAATGTGAGAAAGTTAAAGTAGCCTCTTGCATGCACCCCAATCCACATTCCTCTGACCTACAAGTCCACCTTGAGCCCACCTGGAATGTTTATGGTAATTCAGAAATGGTACACCATCCCCTGGAAGGATACAGTCATTTGCCAGGACTTTGACTGGACAAGAGGCAAGTGGGATGGAAGAATTTCATTCCCCACTCACTGCCTTAGCCAGATGCCCTTTTGCTTTGAACAACTTCAACAAGCAAGAAAAACCACTACCAGCTCCTTAGTCCCTTTTCTATGTATCAGCAAGCACTGTAGTAATGGAGTCATCTGACATATGGAAGCATAGTATATATGCTAGAACACCTCTCCTCCTCCTCCTGTTTTTTTAAATCTTAACCCTACAACTGGGCTGGAGTTTAGCTTAGTTGGTAGAATGCTTGTTCTGTGTGCTCTGAGGTCCTGGGTTCAGTCTCCAGTGCTGTAAAAAGGGAGCCCACTCCCAAAACAATCAGCCATCAAAAATCCTATGAATAGCAGAGAAACCCCAACATAGTACCGAGCATGGCAGTGTCAGGGAGTGTTTTGTTCTATTGTACATAGGTTCACTATGAGTATGACCTGACTAAACAGCACCTAATCCCCCCTCCCACACACACAACCCTACAACTTGGACATCTTTTTAAGGTCCTCTCTTTCCAATTGTGACTACACAATATTTATATGTTAATATTTTTAGTCATGTTCCTAATGATGGCTCTTTATATGAATTTCAAATTTCCTAAAATGCAACATTTATCTTTGCACACTTGTTTTACTAGCCTATAAAATTTAAATACCTAGGTTTTAGACTCTGAATATTTAAGATAGTGGTTTGTTGTTAGGTGCTGTCAAGTCAGTGTCTGGCTCATAACAACCCTATGTACAACAAGAGAAACAGTATTGTCAGTGCTTCTCTCCTACTCGTAGGGTTTTCAATGGCTGATTGGTTTTTTGGGGGAGTAGGTTGCCAGGTCTTTCTCCCAAGTTCACAACACCTGGTGTTCCCAGTAGGTCTCCCATTCAAGTACTAACCAGGCCTGACTTTGCTTAGCTTCCAAGATCTGATGAGATCAGACACCACAGTAGTATGGCTGCAGGTTCAAGATTGTCGTAAGTACTGTTAAATCACCTTTGAAAAAAGGCTATCCCAATTTGTGTACCCAACAAGAATGGTGAAAGATATCTTGGATGATTTTTAAGAGGAAATATATGTATCCATAAATAATCAGTAATAGATTTGAAAATAATGAAAACATTTAGATTGCTTTTCCTAAAAGTAGTTTAGTACTTTTTGTTGTTGCAGGTTTTGTTTAAAAAGTTATGGATGAAATGGCATTAGATTTTAGGTACTTAGATACCACAAAAACACTATTTTTAAGGTCTTTGCATATTCAAGCTCCAAAGTAAAGAATAAATCTTTGTTGAATTTATCACTTGTTGAAAATAAAATAATGGGGCTAGCACATGCTTAGCAAGCACATGGTACAGCACATACTTAGCAAGCAAAGGCCCTGGGTTCAATCCCTACCACTGAAAATAAATAAATGAACAAATAAATAAATCTTAAAAGGAAACTGTTTCTTAGCACATGGTGCTAGGATCATCACAGAACCATTCTGATTTCAACTTGGTTATTCTTTCAAACCAAATGTCAGTCAATGAAAGTCAAAACATCTGTCAATACCCAGTTCTCCTCTTAGCCTTCAAGTTGCCTGAAAAAGTCAACTCTTAGAATCTCTGTAAATGGAGACAGAACACTTAAGCCCAAAATACCAGCATGCCAAAATAATGTATATACATTTTAAGAGATTTTATCTATGTATTATTTTTCGAAGTTGAATTCAATTACAGTAGCAATGTGTAGTATGATGTTCATCCAAAAGGACATTAATCAAATAATGCTTGCATCACCATGAAACAGGCAAGAAAGTCAAAGAATATGGTAGAAGCATAGCCATCATTTGAGGACTTTGACTCAAAATAGAAAATTAAAAAATGGGTGGGAGTGCAGCCCAGTGGTAGAGCACTTTAAAAACACATAAAGGTCCTGGGTTCAAACCCCAAGTACTGTGGGGCAGGGATAAGCTTTGAAATTGACAGTTTCAATAATCCTGAGACTTCAGCTTTTGAGACGATAAAGCAGACACACTTTTTACTATTCCTCCTGCGAAACAGAAATAAAATCTTGGATGCTATATATAGAGAAAACAAAAAGACTCTGAGGGTTCCAGAGAAGAAGGAAAAATGGGTACAGAGCTTGAGTTCCAAGAAGGCGATGGTGGTGTTTTCTTTTAGCCTCAAAAGTCTCAGACTGAACGCTGGAGGAGCTTGCAAACCTAGAAATGCCAACAGACACAGATAAGGAAATCTCCAGGACCACATGGATACACTAGAGAAGTCTACCAAACATTTAGTAAGCAATTAATACTAACTTGCAATGTACATATTGGGCACTGAAATTAAAATTCCAATGTGACTAATAATTGCTATTGGAAAAAAAAGAAAAAAATATTAGTTGCAAATACAATAAAACATATGCCAAACTTATATCCTAGAGGCTATACAATGCTGACAGAAGGATTCAAAGTAGATCTAAGTAAAAGGAGAGACATACTGTATTAAGGGACTACAAGACTTAACAAAGTGAAGATATTCTCTCCAAACTAATACAAAAGTTCAACACAGTTCCTACTAAAATCTCATCACAATTTTTTTTTATAAATAAAGACAAGATTATTTTAAATGGTATACTGAAAGGGATAAGAATTAGAATAGATTAAGCTGTTTTGGAAAAGGAGAAAAATGAGTTTATACAATTTCAAAGCTTACTATGTAGCTAGAGTAGTTAAGTAATAGTAGTTAGAGATGGATAGACACATAGATCAATGGAATAAAACAGAGAACCCAAAACAGACCCCTACAAAAAATATGCCCAGCTCATTTTTGACAACAGTGCAAAAACAATTCAAGGGGGAAATATATGTCGTTACAAAGAGTGGTACAAGAAAAAGATGACACCCACAAGCAAAAGAAAAAAAGAAAAAGAAAACAGCACTGACCTAAGCCTATCATCTTGCCTGCAGCTGTAGCCCTGTGGCATCTAATCCTGTCAGATCTCAGAAGCTAAGCAGGGTCAGGCCTGGTTAGTACCTGGATGGGAGACCTCCTGGGAATACCAGAAGCTGTAGGCTTAGGAGAAGGACCTGGAAACCCCCTCCCAAAAACCAATCTGCCATTGAAAACCCTATGAACAGCAGAGAAGCACTGACAATAGTGTTTCCTCTGTTGTACAGAGGGTCGCTATGAGTTGGATACTGACTCGACGGCACCTAACAGCAACAATAAGCCTATCATCTTATTCAAAATGAACTGACCACAAACTTACAAATAAAACATAAAGCTACAAAACAACTAGGTAAAAAAAAAACATAAGAAAGCCTTGGTACCTAACGCTAAGTAAAGAGTTCTTAGTCTTTACACAAAGTTCCATCCATAAAGGAAACACTGATGTATGGACTTCATCAAAACTATGCACTTTCATTCTACAAAAGACCCTGCTAAGAAGATGAATGTACAAGTTATATAGCAGGAAAAAATATTTACAAAGTACATATATAATGGTGAAATGGTATCTATAACAACTCTCAAAATTCAACAGTAAAAAAATTTTTTTAATCTAATTAGAAAATGGATAAGAGACATTGTCTAAGTCTGTTTATGCTGCTATAACAAAATACTAGAGACTGGATAATTTATAAAAACCAAACACTTAAGCTGGGTGTAGTGGTGCACACTTGTAATCCCAGATATTTGAGAGGCTGAGGCAGGAGTCTCACTTAAGCCCAAGAGTCCGAGGCCAGCCTGGGCAACATAGTGATACCACTATCTCCATCATACAATCCATCAATAAATGTTGTTGTTAGGTGCCATTGAGTCAGGTTCGACTCATAGGGATCCTGTGTACAACAGAATGAAACCCTCTCCAAAACTGTGCCATGACCAGCACTACTGTCCATGCTTCTCTGCTATTCATAGGGTTTTCAATGGTGTATTGTTTCAGGAGTGGATATTTCCTTAAAGTTCTGGAGACTGGGAAGTCAATGTGAAGGTGTTGCTATATAACATCGAGTGAGGGTCTTCCTGCTGTATCCTCACATTGGAGAAGGCAAAAAGTGCCTAACCTAGTTCCTTCCAGCATTTTTATTAGGCACTAATCCATTCATAAGGGTCTTGCCCTCATGACTTCATCACTTCTCAAAAGGCCCCATCCCTTAATGCCATGACAAAGGGGATTAAGTTTCAACATGAATTCTGGAAGGGTCATTCAGACCATAGCAGAGATGAAAAAGCAATTCCCCAAAAAGAATCTACAGATGGCAAATAAATAAATGAAAAGATGTTCAATATCTTTAGTCACCAGGGAAAAGCTAATGAAAAATAGAATAATATATCACTAGACACCTATCTTGGGAGAAGGATCTGGCAACCTACTCCCAAAGCAATGAACCACTGAAAAATCTATGAATAGCACAAAAGCACTGACATACTACCAGGTAAGTCACAGCGTCAAGGAGTGTTTCCTTCTGTTGTACACAAGGTCGCTATGAGTCTGACCGGACTCAACAGTACCTAATAACAACACATACCTATCAGACTGGTTAAAATTTAAAAATAATACCTCAAAATGCTGGCTAGGATGTGGTGAACACTGGTCACTGATATAATCCAGGTAGCAACGTAAAATAGTATGGTCACTTTGGCAAATATTTCTTAAAAATAAAACTAATCAGATCTCTACTATATAACTCAACAATTATCTCCCCAAAATGAAAACTTTTACAACAAAATCTGTTTGTCACTTTGTGAACACATTTATTTATAACAGCCCAAAATTGAAACAACCCAGATGTCTTTCAACAGACAAAGGGTTAAATAAACTGTGGAACATCCATATTATAAAATGTTACATGGCAACAACAACAACAACAAAAAAAAAAACGGGTCCTGAAACAAACTCAATGAATCTCCAGAAAATTATGCTGAGTGAAATAAAAGCCAGTTTCCCAGAGTTACATACTGCATGATCTATACAACATTCTAATGAATGTATCCCCTCAAAATTTCTGTATTGGAACCTATTTCCTGTGTGGTGGTATTTGGAGATGGAGCCTTTGAGAAATGATTAGATCATGAGGGCACGCTCCCCCAAGAATGGGATTTGTGCTTTCTAAAAGAAAACCCAGAGAGCTTCCTCACCCTTTCTATCATGAAGGAATATAACAAAAAGTTCACCCTCTATGAACCAGAAAGAAGATCTTCACTAGCCTGCACAGATTAAAACACAACTGTCAAATATTTTCTACATTAGGTCTTTCGGCATGTGTTAATTTATTTAATCTGTAATAATCCTATCTAGTATGTTACTATTACATACTCATTTGAAAGTGAGGCATGAAGCCAGGCACAGT
>VMDO01015841.1:23023-49879 GCA_007922755.1 Pedetes capensis
AAAAAAAAAAAAAAAAAAAAAAAAAAAAAAAGGAAATAAAGAAAGAAAGTGAGCCATAAGCTATTAAATGTTAGAATATCATTCAACACAATAATAAAGGGAAAAAATATTCTGCTTGAAAACATCATCGCTGTATCCCAGAACCCAGCAATATGCATGGCACATAAAGAGAGAAGAAAAAAAAATTAAAAAGTCCCATTAAAAGTTTAACACCTTGTAATCTCAGTTCCTCAGGAGTCTAAGGCAGGAAGATTATGACATAAAGGCCAGAGGCAATCTGTGCAATTTAGCAAGACAGTCTCAAAATAATAAGTAAGCAAGTAAGTAAGTAAGTAAGTAAGTAAATAAATAAGTAAATAAATAAAACAATGGGGCTAGGGGTGTGGCTCAGTGGTAGAGCACTTGCCTAGCATATATGACACCCTGGTACTTCAACTCCCTAGTACTATAAAACAAAACAAAACAAAACAAAAAGTTTAGCCTTGCTCTTCCAAGCTGCATGGTAAACACTAACTAATGACTTTAATCTCTCAGTCTAGCTCAGCTATTAATCTTCTTAACCCCTAAAGAATCAATGAAGATGCAGTAGACACTGAATATCCTGGGAAACAGAAAACCTGATCATGTTGTTATTTCTGTACAGACCTATGAATTCTCTCTTTTTGAATATCTTGCAAATGAAAGACATGGTCAATTACGATGACTACAGCCTTTCCCACAGATCACAGTGTTCAGAATGTTCACTGTCACACTGTGTATAAAACATTCAAAACAAATGCCTACCAATAAGAAATTGGATAAATACTAAGTATATTCATTCACTGGAACACTATGCCTTCAACACAGAAAGGAGGTGGAATCACATATTCTGACATTTTAAAAAAAGCCCAAGATTCCGTTAAGTTAAAAATGCAAGGGTTTTAAAATTGTCTATCGTATTGTTACAGAAATGTGGCATCAAACAATTTACATAAAAAAGGACAAAAACAATATATGACAATTATTTCTGTGTGGTGAGAACACAAGGAACTTTGACATTCTAATTTTCATATTTTTGTACTACTGGAATTGTTTACATATGCTAGTGACTTCTACAATCAGGAAAAAAACTATATAAAAATAAATCACTCTAGCAGTTTTCTGGCAATGACTCAATTTACAAGAATGCAGTTATGTCTGGTATTTCAAGAACTTATCTACAAACCAATTTTATACAGAATTCTATTACTATATAGTATAAATCTATTTTGTGTGTGCATTTTTATATGCTTTTAAAAAGTCTCACAAACCTAATCTAAAATCCCATGCGTCCACACAAAACAATGAATTCCTACAAGTAAAAATACTAATTATGCCCTCTGTGGAAAAATTTTGAAAAGTTACACAGGTAAAGGCTAGTCATCAGGTTTAAGAGGGAAATAAAAGTAGAGTTCCAGGCTGAACAAGAACAAATCAACAGGATGAAACACTTCTGAGCTTTAAAAGAGTTCTTGCTTCCACTGAGAGCAACACAAAAGGGAAATAACCCCAACCAGCTTTATTTTTGCTCCCTTACCATTGAGAAAGGATTGGTGTTCTTACTGTGATGGAGCTAAGGACCAGTCACCATTCCAACGTCTCTCTAGCTCAGTGTCCCCTTCTTAGCTCTGAGAGACACTCTAATGATACACTTACAACTGCTGATTATTTTTAGGTCATGTCACAAATTCTTCTAAAAATACTGTCTGAAAAGTAAAAGCAGAATGTACCACCTCAGTATCCACAAGCATGGTACAATGACAGAGGTCATCAATCTATGTCACTATGTCAACAGAACAGATATTTGCCTCTCCCAAAATCAGAGCACTAACTTACTTTTGGGACGAGTCTTGCTAATCATGGGAACTCCCCACAGCTGGTACATGTGATGCCCAGAGGGAGCCCACAGCTGAATTCATGTTCTGCTGTCTTGCAATTTGAACACAGGTCCCTGCCTTGTTATTTTGCACTGGGTCTTGCAAACCAGGTAGCTGGTCCTGATGCTTCCATACATGAAGGAAGACAGGAAAAAGTGAACAGACTGGCAAGTGGAAGAGAGAGATTCTGGCCTCAGCTTTGCCACTCGCAATTTCATGGTGGAGGTAGGCCACTTTTATACAGGCTTTACTTCCTGTGTGTTTGTATGTATATGTACAAGCATGTATGGATGCACATGCTATACACACTTGGGTAACCTAGCAGTCCTCATTAATACAATATATTCCCAGAAATAAGGGCAACTCAAAATCATAGTCATCTCAACGTATGGTATTGTTGTTGTTAGGTGCTGTAGAGTCGGTATCCGACTCATAGTGACCCTCATAGGGTTTTCAATGGCTGACTATTTCGGGATTGCCTTGGGAGTGGATTGCCAGGTCCTTCTCCCATTTTTGCGGTGCTGGGAATTGAACTCGGGACCTCAGAGATTGCAGCACAGTGCTCTACCAACTGAGCTAAATCCCAGCCCCAACGTATGGTATAGGGGGATATTTTTAGACAAACTACAATAATAAATAATTCTGATATATGAGACTGAATGTGGGGTTGCCTAGGAGTGTGTGACGCTGAGAGTATAGCTGTGTTCCTAAACCATTTTCAGCTTTAAACACTGTGTCTGTGTTCTAAATGAAAAAACTATTGCTTTGGTCACTCATCCCCACAAGTGGTTACTGAACTGTTAATGATAATAAGAGCACTATTATAGAACACTTCTTATTTCTCCCCAAAGACATAGCACTCACTAAATATATTATATGAGAGCTAAAAAATAAAATGGCACATTGCCATAGAACAGTGCTTTATTAGATTCTGTCAAACTGCAGTTCTTTATGTTTTTAACACATACACATACACAGAAAATGACCAAAAGTGTCCATATTACCTTGTTAACTTTCACACCTTCTTTTGGAGTTTGTTTTGTTGCTAGATTATACCCAATCATCTGTTTAGCCAGCTGTCCCACAACTTTAGGGCTAAGAGGGAGGGAGTAAAAAGAGAAAAAAAGAAAAGAAAATCAATGTGTTTTAAAAATCATTTTATAGCTGAGTCCATATATCCTCAAGTCAACACTGCACAGGATCCACTTCCATTCTCAAAGAACACATGTGTCTTTTTGCTCATATACCACTTGGCTGGCATTGTAAAGGAGGCTCAGGAAGAGCAAAATGTAAATGAATGAATGAATGAATGAATGAATGGAATACAAGATGCCTGCTGATCTCTGTTATCCTCTCCCCAAAAAGAAGTTAAAGTCATAATAAAGAAATAATGTTGCAATGCATAACAGGTTTAGATAAAAGTGAGTCGGTGTCCAACTCATAGCGACCCTATGTACAACAGGCAAAATAGTATTGCTAGTGCTTCTCTGCTATTCATGGGGTTTTCAATGGCAGATTGTTTTTTGGGAGCGGGTTGCTGGATCCTTCTCCCAAGCCTACAGCACCTGATGTTCCTAGGTGGTCTCCCAACCAAGTACTAACCAAGCCTGACCCTGCTTAGCTTCTGAGATTTGACCAGATAGGGAGCCACACTAGTATGATTACAGGCTAAAAGTTGAATAGCATCTTGATAATGGATGATTTGGGAAATATTAAATAAAAAGAGGAATAAGGAAGTATATAAGATCAAAATAAATAATGCAGGTTATATGACAGGACCATGGAGGAGGGAAAAGTGTTCAGTGCTGAGATGATGCTGAAAAGTCAGGCTCAAATGAAGGAAGGCATGCACTATAAGGTAAGACACACAATTGATGCCACTGGTCATAGGGAACCACTATAGGTTCTTGAAAAGGGAAATGACATTATGCAAATGCCATTTCATTTAGAAGTGGTATCATTTCCAACGTTTGGGATGAATCATTGATTATCAGGGAGAGAGAAGAATGAAGTTTTCACCAATTAGGGAAGATAACCCCTTTTTATGGGAGAAGAAAATCTGGGGCATTGTCAGTGCCCTCTACTAATAATTTTAGATTTCTCTGCTTGCTCCCACCTGCTTCTACCACAAACCCAACTCTTCTGTTCAGTAAACCTTTCAATCACCAGCAAGATCTTCCATAAGTTCTTGGTCCAAAGATAAGGAATTAAAACCTCTATACTTACTCTTTTGTTAAATGAACACCTCCTTTCAAACCACTGTTGAAGACACCTTTTCCTCTTCCTCCAGCTAAGATCTGAGCTTTTAAAACAATTTCTTTTGCATCTGAAAAAGAAATAACTAGAGTTGGTAGGTGATTTTAAATTCTTTCTTCTTGTTCTATCTTTATTTTCTTTTACAAGCAGCCAGGAAAGGAATAATGACATATAACGTTCAAGTGATTGGTAAAAGCACTCTAAATCAACTTTAAAAATAAAGGCAATAAAGAATTTTTTAAAAAAATTAGTGTTCTTAAACACAAAACTTCATTACAGAGAATACTCAACTGTATCCCACAAGTTTAATCAGCTAATCCTCAAGTGTCCCAAGGGCAAGCAAGGGACATATTCCCGTTCTCTTCTGTGTCAAAAGATGCTAAATAAACTCAAGAAGGCACTATTAATTTTACCATGTAATGGCACTCCCATGTGGCAGAGGCACCAATCTGCCAGTTAGAGGAGCTAACTATCTGTCAGCCATTGAGATGTCAAAAGGAAGACTGGATTAGATGGGGAAAAGGTTTAAAGACAAGATACAAGACCATATTTAATAACTGTATTCTTGAAATCATAGTTTTCTGAGCGGTTGTTCTATATATTGACAGGGCTGGGCAAGGAAGGAGGAAATGGATTAAAATTAAAAGCAAGCAATATTTTTAAAATATTGGCGAGGTGAAAAAAATCCCAGAGGGTGGAGGAAGAGTGGAATAGTTGTTTCACAGCTCACTCAAAGAAAGAGTGAATTGTCTATTCTTGACCTTTTAGACCAGTGTTATAAACTCAAACATCTTTATGGGCCTGGCAGGAAAACTGAGTGTGTGTGAAGTGGCCCAGTGATAAATGGGGCCTTCAGCAAACAGGAGAGTTCTCTCTACCAAAAAAAAGAAAAAAAAATTAAATTCAGCTTCCAAAGCAAATATGTTTAATAAACCAAACAGCACACATCTTCAGGCCACAGCTGGCATCCTGTTCGTAAGTCATCTTAGTTTAAAATCAGAGAACCAAATCAGAGATCTTCCATCAGACTGCCATGGTTTTCTGGCTCAGCACACCAGGTGTGGAATGCGTAGATCCAGGTTTCAATCCAACCCTTATCTCTCACTCAGCTGTGTGATATTAGGCAAGTTAATGTCTCTGAGACTCAGTTTACTGGATGAAATGATGATGAGGATTGTTTTAAGAATTAAAGGAGATAATACATGAGAATGCTTTATCCCTGAGCCTAAAACTCATATGATTAAAGGCTATTGTTCAATTAGTAACTTATCTCTATCTATTGTAAAAGACCAAAAGCATCATTTCAAAGATGGTTAAAAATTTTTTTAAAAGTAACATTTGTGGCAACTGCAATCCATGCATGTTAAGGTGAGAGCTCCATCTATAAGTGTTGCCTATTTCAGCCATTACACCATTGTCATTGTAACTCATAGGAAGCAGGTGAAGGTTCAAACTGAAAGAACTACAAGCGGTTTTACTGTGCAGATACTGGGGAGTTAGAAAGATTTTATACTCAGAAGGCACTAGGTCAGATGGTGACTCCAGCTAACTGTTATAGCATAAAGACTCATTCATGGTCTTCATTGGTTCCTCTTCCTTTCTCCTACATGTGATGACACTCAGAAAGTGCCAGCACTCATCTTCTTCTTAGAAGCAAACACTGTTACTTCTGAGAATATGGCCCTCTTACGCCTCTTCACGACAGCTTCTATCTTGGATACAAACCATCACATTATCAGTCAAACCCAAACTTATAATAAATTGGTGCCCACCAAGCTGAGAACACAAGTCACTATAGTCTCTGCTCATTATCAGAAACTCACCAGAAAAGCAATCAAGTAAATGAGTATACTGCATATTTAGGCTACTGCATGTAAGAATAATGGTAAGATCAAAGACATGGAAGTTAAAAAGACCTGAGTTAAAATCTTCAACTCTAGAGCTGGGGAAGCAGCTCAGTGGTGGAGCCCTTCCCTAGCATGTGTGAACCCCTGGATTCAATCTCCACTACCATAAAACAAGAAACAAAACTCCCCTCCAACTCTGTCTTTTTCTGTGTAGAAAAGAGGAGACTGAGATTCAGAAAAGTAAAAGTAGCATGCCTATAAAGAGGTCAAATTAAAGGAATCTATAGTATTATGATAACATGAAGAACAAATGAAATATAGTAGCTAAAGGGCTTATCTCAATGCCTGGCACATTTTAAAAAACAATTAAAATATGATGGCTATCACCATCGTAATTTTTTCAGCAATTACCCAAAAATGGTGTATAAGAAGGCTTTCTATTTCTCTTTTGAAGATAGCAGGAGGAAAAAATACTTTATGCTGTCTACTCAAATGACTCATTATGATCACTTCAATTTTTTTTAAAGGCTAACTGGCAATCCATTGCCACTATCATTGTTCATATACTTGTCACCTAGAAGAGAGATGCTTTCCTCTCCAAACTTTTCAGCAGCCATACTTCAAAGCCAGACAGCACACATAATTGGGCACTGTTAATTGGCACTGCATAGGCTGATCAGTTCAGCTGTAATCACTAACTACCAAGACAGAATAGGTTGTAGATTTGATGCAGTGTTTCTAATTACACTTGTCATAATTTGAGCTCATGTGTCAAAAGGGTTCCGTGCCCCCCAGGTGGTAAACCAAGCAAGCACTTTGGAGAATAAAGCCACAGATGAGGGCAATAGTTTCTAGTGTGTTTCTTTTGCACTGCTGGGGATTGAACCAAGACCTTAACTGCTTTGTTTTGTTTTTCTTTCTATACACTATCTCCTGCCCCTATTCCAAAAAGAACTATGAAGGAATATC
Source organism: Pedetes capensis (assembly GCA_007922755.1). Classification (NCBI taxonomy): domain Eukaryota; kingdom Metazoa; phylum Chordata; class Mammalia; order Rodentia; family Pedetidae; genus Pedetes; species Pedetes capensis. The sequence goes on from VMDO01015841.1 coordinate 29,991, forward strand.
CATACATGAAACTCAATTTTTTTCCTGAATAAATAAGATGACTTAACCATACTTTATGACAACAAGCTAAAAGAAGGGAGGGAATCTACTCTAGTAGATTTTTTATAAAAACAGATTGTACATTAATATACATTATACATTAATAATTAAGTATTGGACTGTGAGTTCTTATAACTCCAAAGTTCTTGATCTAAACTGCAATGTTTATGTGCAGTAACCTAAACATGCAACACATTCACTATATTTTGTTCCTTTCTGGTAAGTTTCTGATAATAAAGAGTATGTATTCATGGCTAAGATTGTATGCAGTGTGACAGGAACCAATTCATTAAAACTTATATGTTGTTGTTAGGTATCACTGAATTGAGTCTGACTCATAGTAACCCTACATACAAAAGAATGAAACACTCCTGGACACTGTCCCAGGCACACTATCTTTTTTTATGTTTACGCCCATTGTTGCAGACTCTGTGTCAATCCATCTAGTTGAGGCTCTTTCTTTTTTTTAAGTTGATTATCTACTCTCCCAAACATGATGTCCTTCTCCAGGGATTGGTCCCTCTTGACTACATGTGTAAAATATGGAAGACACAGTCCAGCCATCCTTGCTTCCAAGGAGCACTCTGGTTGCACTTCTTCTAGGACACATCTGTTGGGGTTTTTTGGCAGTTCATGGTGTATTCATGCAGTTGTGCACCATAATTCAAAAGTATCAATTCTTCCTGTCTCCCTTATTCACATGCACTTTCACAAGGACATGATGCAACTGAAAATACCATAGTATGAATTAGGTGCATCTGCGTCTTCAATGTGACATCTTTACTTTTCAACACTTCAGAGGTCTTTTGCCACAGCTTTTCCCAACGCAATCCATCTTTTGATTCTTGACTGCTGCTTCCATGGGTGTTGATTATAAAACCAAGTCAAGCAAAATCTTGGACAACCTCAACATTTTCCTCATTTGTAATAAAGTTGCTTACTGATGCAGTTGTAAAGATTTTTGTTTTCTTGATACTGAGGTGCAATCCATACTGAAGGCTGTGTTCTTTGATCTTCGTCAGTAAATGTTTCAAATCCTCTTTACTTTCAGCAAGCAAACTTATGTTATTTGCATAACTCAGGTTGTTAATGAGTCTTCCTCCAATCCTAGATGTATTATGTACATTCCACGTTCCAATTATTAATGGATGTTTACAGTTGTTCCTTCTCATTCTGAGTGGTGCCACATCAATAAATGGAGGTCCCTGGGGCTCTACTCCATTCTCGTCATTAAGGTCAATTCTACTTTTAAAAGGCAACTCTTTCCCAGTCTTTTGAGTGCCTCCCAAACTGGGGGGAGTGTTATTTTCTGGCGGCGTATCTCACAATGTTTTTCTGCGATTCATAGGGTTTTCAATGGCTAATTGTTTGTGGGGTGAGCTACCATGTCCTTCTCCCTGGTCTGCCTTAGTTTGGAAGCTCAACTGAAACCTGTCGACCATAGGTGACCCTGCTGGTATCTGTAATACCAGTGGCATCGTTTCAGCATCACAGCAACACACAAGCCCTCACAGAATGGCAATCTGACAGATAAGTGAGAGAAAAATTAGAGAGAAGGAGGGAGAGAGGGAAGGGGAGGGAGGGACGGCGAGCAAGCGAGCCCACTGTAAGACATTGACAAATTTATAAAAATATGCAAGACTCTCAAATACCCTATCACCTTAGAGAATATTTAGAGCCATTTAGAAAGCCTAAAAGTTTCCATCCCATGATCTTCCTTTTTTCTGTTAGTTGCATTAAAATATAATACTCTGCAAATGTTTTCCTCTCATTCTTTGCCACATGTTACTCTAATTATAATGCAGTTTTATATCAATTTTTTATACTCCCCCAAATCTCATGCTGGGACAAAAAATGTTTTTGGAAGTATTTTGAATCAAAAGGAAAAAAGTAAATTAAATTCATTATGAAAAGCACAACCTAAATAAAATAAATAAGAAATGTTTTTAATTAGGTAAGCTTTATAAAAGCAGTTCACTTTGCTTATTAGAGATGGCATTCTGAAAACATATTTATACAAAATAACATTCATGAGCCATAGTTCAGAACCACAATGGTACCACAGTAAATGTTTGAAAGTATTAATCAAGAACATTGTTATTTTCAACTATCTTTTTTTAAATAGTTGCACAACCAAGCACTGTTTTATTCAGTACTGCTCTATTTGAAAATATAATACTTTCCAAATGCAAAATATGACACTTTGTACATGGACATTGCCATGAAATGACTACTACAATGATTATCTGTTTTGAGTAAATAACATTCACTTTTGAAGAAACTGTAATTTCTATGGTTTACCAACTGGAGCAAAATTGGAATATCCAGTTTTCAGCACAATTGCATTGTGTAATTTCTAGCACAGTAATCACCTTTCATCAAGTCTGACAGAATCCTAATTGATAGTGTTAAAATGTATTTCAAATTTACCTATTATGAGAAAGCAAGGAGAACAGAGAGTGGAAGCAAGAGAAGAGTTGAAAGATACTATGGAAAGATGAACTTTTATAAAGAACATGAAGTTATAGGGAGATAAGACAGAGCCTGAAGTGACAAGTTCCTAAGGGAAATGAACTAACTTCTCTGCTTTCATTACAACTCCAGAATCCAAACTTAAAAATGGAGTTACCATTTTTGAGTCATTACTGTAATATCTCCTATAAGCTGATATGTATTTCCTCAGGTTGTTAGGAATAAGATGACTCTAATATGACTCTTTCCATTTGCCCAGTGGTGTCTTTGAGATGCAAACAATTATTCCAACTTTCAGCATGCCTGATAAAAGCTAATCAACTCTAGGACAAGAAATTCCAAGTACACTAGGTATTAGAATGAACCTTTCCACCACTGGCCACATCACTTGCCTGAATGAGCCTGGAGATCCTTGGCCTCCCACCAAATTGCTACCCACCAGAGACTTTAATTGCACATATCTAAAACAGCAATTTTCAAATATAAGTAAAAGATAGAAATAGGATTGTCTTTTGGCTAGGGATATTGTTGTTGCTGTGGTAAATGTTTTTGTTACTATTAATGCTTATTAATTGTACAAAGCAATGGGTTTCTCTGTGACATTTCATGAATGTATATAACATAATTTGATCATATTATATTCATCATCTCATTATCCTATTCTTCCCTTCTCCTTCCTCTAATCCCCTTCTTCTTCCCTAATAGTCCCCCTTCTACATTCATGTCATCTTTCTTTTTTACTTCTGGATTCCACTCATGAGAGGAAATATGTGATACTGTCTTTCTGAGTCTAGTTTATTTGACTTAATATCATTCTCTACAATTCCATCTATTTTCCTGCTAATGATATGATTTTGTTCTTCTTTATGGCTGAATAATACTCTATTATATGCTATGATATACATATATATATATATATATATATATATATATATATATATATGTATATGTACATTTTTTTTTCCTGTATTGGGGGTTGAGCCCAGGGCCTCACGCTTGCATGCTTTGCAAGTGCTGGACCACTGAGCTTTACCCTCAGCCCATTTTCTTACTTTTTTGAGACAGGGTCTCACTAAGTAACACAGACTGCCTCTGGTCTCGAACTTGCGATATTCCTCCCTCTGCCTCCCAAGCCTCTGGGATTACATGTGTGTGCCACCACACCTGGCCTGACTATGATTTTTTAGGACAGAGATTTTGTTGTCCAGGGAAACAATGTTTTACATTTAGAAATACTTTATTAATAAGCCTTTTACAGAAGTTTTAAATCTATACTTTCTATTGAGTATGAAATCCAATTAATTCCACATTATCAAAAACAATTCCTTCATTCAGATACTGTGGAGGCATGATAATGCTACTTTGTACAATTTATTGATTATAAAGACAATAATACTATCTTAACATAAAACGTTCTTATGTTTTTAAGGGAATACTTTTATTTTAGTCCCTATATAGCTTCCCAAATTGCAGTTTATTAAATCATTTTTTCATATTGCCATACATTTGTAAATACTGAATACTTATTACATTATAGGCCTTATTAAGGGGCTGGGGTTTAGCTCAGTTGGTAGAGTGCTATTCTCTGAGGCCCTGGGTCAATCCCCAGCACCCCATAAATGGGAGAAGGATGTGGCAAGCCACTACAAAATAATCCCATAATAATCAGCCATTGAAAACCCTATAAGAGTCGTTATGAGTCAGACCCGACTCCATGGCACTTAACACCACCAAAAGCCTAATTAAAACCTATAACGATAAATTAATTTACTCTTCTGCTTTTATCGATGAGGTTTATTGCTTTCATAATCATTAATACAAACTTTGATGGTGATAAACTTTTTAAAGCTAGATAAAAATTATCTCCATGAAGACTCAATTCAGTTGCATTATCTTACTCTTACTTTTCAGGTAAAGATACAATCTTGCTCTTTTCATGCAGTTTAATAGTAGTAAGCCAATCTTAAATTGTGCTATAATTAGATTAAAAGATATATTCCTTGAAAAAGTTTAAGGATAGAATCTTCTGTCACTGCTGATCAAGATACCCTCACAACCTTATTCAAGCACCTACAGCTAATGAAAGAACGTCTAACACTATAAGGATGCAACCACAGGACATTAAACAAATCTTGTGCAAACAAAGCTACTTGAAAGAAAAAGATAATTTTTCAGATGAAAACAAGTTTCTTCAGAAGAAGAAATCTCTGTTTTATACAGATTACAGGACAGATTAATCCTATAATGGTATACACTGGTAAAAATAATCCATCTAAATTTTGTATCTTCAACAGATCCTAGAAACAGTCATAGAAGGTAAAAAGCAATTATGAACTGCAAAAGCATTTGCATGGTGTTACTGTTAGGTAAGTTAAGCTTTGCCAGGTCAAAGGAGGAAGAGGGGGATCAAAATAACTCCTGTATTCAGTCATGAAGGATGATAAAGACTGTGTGAGATAAATATTATTCCTAACAACTGAACAAGACATTGTTTGGTGGATTCTGTTCCCTTATCAAGATCAATAGCTGTCTGGACTCTTAACTTTTGATATGTCTGACACTTTGCCCATTCCTCTGAAGACACTAGGGAGTACATTAACCCATTGTGGGTCAGACACCAGGGGTGAAATGTTTCTTTCCTCCCCCTAAAGTCTCAAATTTCACTATAAAAATCACATTTGACCTCAGTTCTAGGCAGTAGGAAGAGCAATAGCTTATTTCTACACCCACCTTCACTTTTCAAAGGTGTACTATCTTTTAATAAACTTAGTCTATATTCTCTACTATAACTTCTGTGTTGGGTATAAATTCTTTTACATGTAAACACAAATTGACTCAGGTTTCATGGCTGCCTGTCTCCTATACCCAACTCTGCTGTAATGTTTGGTGGTTACCTGAAAGGAAGGAAAACTAGATATAAAAAGTTTTTTTTTTTCCCTTGTGATTTTCAAACCAAAGACATGAGTCAGTCAGGGTTCAATTAAGGAAGCAGAACTACTGTGAATTACGGCCAAGGAGTTTATCATAGGAATTAAATCTTACACAATTGAGAGAAAGGAAGGGTTGGAAAGTGGGAGGTGGAGAATCAGAGGTATCTCCAACCAGCCCACCAGAGGAACCAGCACCCTCGGAGGCGCTGAGAAGCCCGGGTTCACAGTGCTCAGCACTGTCTGCAGTTGGGAAAAATACTACATATGGAGCAGAGGAGAACAAAGACAAACTGGCCCCTTTTGCTGCATCTCTGAATCTAACACCACCAGATCATGATAAACTTCAGAGGATCAAGGCGACATTCCTCCTTCTGTACAAATCCCTCTTTCAGTCAAAGCTAATCGAAAATTATACATGGAAAGGGATTCTGGGAAACATAGTTCTAGCTTAACCAAAGTGACACAGAATAAATCAACACACAGGGGAGTAATGTCATCTGATAGCCACAACTGTTCCAGGTTGGGGAAGAAGAGCTCTGAAAAGTTTCTTAGTGGCTTAAAAATCAATCGTGGGCCAAGGAATATTCCTTTCTTGTTGTTGTTAGATGCCATCGAGTCATGTCTGACTCATAGTTACCCTCATAGGGTTTTCAGTGGCAGATTGTTTCGGGATTGCCTTGGGAGTGGATTGCCAGGTCCTTCTCCCATTTTTGCAGTGCTGGGAATTGAACTCGGGACCTCAGAGACTGCAGCGCAGTGCTCTACCAACTGAGCTAAATCCCAGCATTCCTTTCTTAGTAGCAGACAATTGGAAACTACCTGATAACAGAGACATAAAAGGGGGTTCTCCTCTCCATTTTAACCAGTGATGGACAGAGGATGGGCAGTAGAAATGACCAGAACTGTTATGGATGTACAAGTGCTCTCATGTACTGTTCGTGGGAATATGAATGCATGAAGTTTTTAATCTTCAAAGCCAACTACAGTGACTATGAAATTTAAAATGTATACACTACACACATTCCCTGGATGCACCCTTGTTTAAAGATGTTTCTTTCACTCCTATAAGAATATTACTACCATTCTGAGATCTTTTTTGATTAGAAATCTTATCTTTCCTTATTTTCTCCTATTTAATTCAGTTCCTCTCTCAGACTCTCCATTGGTAAGACATGTTCTCATATGAAGTGGTCGCTGCTGTCTGGCCTCTCTGCTCCATTGATGGCTGGCTGCCATCAATCTGGAGCCCGCAGTCTCCTGACCAAACTATTGTCTGTTTCTCCAGGTCTTTCCCTGTCCATAATCAAAGTAGAACTGTCAGCTTCTCATAGGTGGATCCCTTCAAAGGGAATCCTAAAGCAGTGTGGCTGAATTCTTCTTACAGCACAGTGTGCATGTCCCAGAGGACACAGACTCTCCAGAGAAGCCCCTGGTTCAGTCAGGCACTGCCTCACACTAAAACTGAGACCTCTGCACAACTCAAATGTCCTGCAAGAAAACTGAGAGTGGCTGGAAAATGGTTTGCCCTTTCAAAACACCTACTGAGCACTCCCTCTGTAAGAAGTCAATGATTAAAAAATATATATCATGGTCACTCCCATTCAGAAACTTAAAGTCTATTGGTGGAAATGACAAACAATTACCCCAAAATAGGTAATACTACAGTAAGCATTAAAAGTAGAGCAAGGCAGGAAGGAGAAATGGTGTCAAGTGAAATAGGGCAGGAAAGAAATTAGAAGAGCAATAAACAGAAAAAGAGTGCTTGACTGGCATCATAAAGAAGATCTGTGAGTTTTCTAGGCAGATAGGACTGGGAACACAAATGAAGAGGGCTAAATAATGAAGAAAGGCTATTGTGCATTTTTATTTATATTGTTTTAGCTTTCTAATGTATTTAAATTAAAAATCAGCCAGGCATGGTGACTCATGCTTATAATCCAAGAGACTCAGGAGGCAGAGGCAGAAGGCTCACAAGTTTAAGGCCAGAGGCAGCCTGCATAACTTAGCAAAAAATAAAAAAGGTGCTGGGGGATTCAGTGTAGTAGTACAGCACTTGCAAAGTATGTGCAAGGCTCTGAGTTCAACCCCCCAGTACCAATAAATAAATAAATAAATGCCATGCAGTACCTCGTATAAACCAGTAAAGCATGTCAGGATTCAGCACTCTAAATTTCTAATATTTGCACATATTATTATCTATATTCATGAATATCATATAAATAAAAGAATACATAGCTCATCTTTGCTATATTTAGATATTTTACATTAAATGCTTTTAAGATCTCAATTTTACCATGGTAGTCTTAAAATGGCCCCTGATTAAGTATGGCGGCTCTCCAACAAGGCTCCTAGGAATGTTCCATATGCATCAGTGAGATTCAAATGAACCAGTTGTTTAGTGGCAACAGCTATAAAGTCCACATCCACTCCCTTTCGCCCTGCAAATCAATACATATTCCAGACTTTAAGCCTGCTATAATTCAGATGCTAGAGAAAGAGAATTCCAAAACAACAGCTTGGCAATGTTGCCATAAAAACAAACCCGGGAGGCTTTTATTTCCAATTTAAAGTCTGTACCATATTTGATGACATGCTGGAGTTAAGTAGAAGTTAGGAATGACCTACCCCAAGAGATATGAAGGATTTTAGAACCATGTTCCCAAGATACACACATCTTCTGAATTTCTGCATAATTTATTATGTCGCTGTTAAATTGTACTGAGCTTTAAAATGCAGTGTTCTGGTCTTTTATTGCCTGCTTTGATCCATTTTGTGTCTAAAATTTAAGTCTATTTCTTAAATGTTAAACAAGTAGTGACTTTCAATTACATCCTGGACAGTGACACTATGAAGTATTAGCTAGGAAGTTTGTCTCTGGCTTTCTAGGGGTGTAAAGTCTTGAAAAGTAGCTACTGTTCCCTTTTCTCTTCTTGCCACTTTCTCAGTTTCCCTCCTAACCTCCTCTCATTCATCCTTTCTTTCCTTCTTTCTTCCTTTCTCCTTCCCTTTCCTGTAATGCTTCCAAGTTAGTTTTCACGTTCAACTTGGAGATAAATAATTTCAACAGCAAGAGAGATCTGCGTTGACTTCAAATTCCACCCTCCATCACACTCTCCCTCAGAACAACTTCAAAACAAATTTCTCCACTCAAATCCCTGTGAGGTGGAGCATTCATTATCAAAAAGTCATGCCTAATATCAGAAGCCACAAACACTGCCAACTCTGTTGGATTGTTTTTATAACTTTTCAGATTATCTTTGAGCATTCAAGATACCATGTCTTCTCCTGTATCTTTCTTTCTTTGTCTTATGTTTCAATGCCTGGCTTGAGCTAAAATCATACTGGGAGAGATGAGGCCAAGTGTTATAAAAGGGAAATTAATAAGCTAATATGATTTTTACTTCTTGGAGGAAAAAAGTAATTTTTTTAGTTTAGTTTAGGACTGTACTATCCAAGACAACACAGGAAAAAATACTCAGGAGCTAGCATTCATATCTGGGAGGGAAAGAAGGGAAAGAACAGAAAGATATGAAAGAAAGGGAAGGAAGGGAAGAAGAAGGGAAGGGAACGGAAGGGAAAAGAAGGGAAGGGAAGGGAAGAATTCTATTTGTGAGACCCTAGGAAGGAAAGAGGGAAGGGTCTGCAAGCTTTTAAGTAATTCTCCAATGGTATTAGTGTGGCAGAAAAACCAAGTCCTTTTTCATATTTGAGGAACCAGCAGTCCTATAATGAAGATACCTTTTGAAGTTCCAATCATTACAAGACATTTCTACTACAGATTCAGATTTCACTATCACAGCTGAGAAGCTACAACATACATAGACTCCCATCCATAGCAGCTCATCTTTTCAAAATATGACTAATATTTGTTCTTTACCCTGGATTTTCTGCTAGTCTGAATGTCTGCATATTCCTCAAAGTCCTATTGAAAAATCCTAACCTCTAAGGTGATGGTATCAGGAGGTGGAAGCTTTGAAAGGTTATTACATCACTGGGGGCAGAGCTCTCATGAAGGGGATTAGTGCCCTTAGGCAAGAGGCCACAGAGAGACTCCCTACCGTCTCCATCACTTGAGGATACAAGTACAAGGGCACTATGTAAGAACCAGAAAAGGAAGACACTCACCAGACATTGAATCAGTTTTGGTCTTAAGACTTCCAGCCTCCAGAAATGTGAGAAAAACTTTTCTAAGTCATACCATCTGTGATATTTTATTACAGCAATATGAATGGACTGAGATACTCTCTTAATACTATGGCTTCTTACTCTGTTTTTCACCTTTGTTTCCAGCAGTATGGACATCCAAAAGTAAATAGCACACTTATAAATACACCTGAGGGCTGGGATTTAGCTCAGTTGGTAGAGCGCTGCACTGTAGTCTCTGAGGTCCAGAGTTCAATTCCCAGCACCACAAAAATGGGAGAAGGACCTGGCAATCCACTCCCAAGGCAATCCCGAAACAGTCAGCCATTGAAAACCCTATGAGGGTAGCTATGAGTCGGATACCGACTCGACAGCACCTAACAACAACAACAACAAATACACCTGAAATATCTTCCTTTTGTCAGCCAGTGCTGGTGTCTTCAAACCCAGCTGCAGCCTCTCCCAGGCTCCTGATCCACTCATGTTGCCTCCCAGCACAAAGTGGAACAGCCTGTGATAATACATGAACATGATGCGATTGTGGGAAGGAAAGCAGATCTTGCTACCCTAGAAGAATTTCCCAGGATACATGTCCAAAAAGCTAAAAACAAGCCTCAAAAAGGACATGTCCTATCCTTATGCCAACAGCAGAATCTTTACAAACCTAGTCAATTAACACTAACTTGGGAATGCTACCAAGTCTAACAAAACACATGCCACCTCTCCACTGAAGGCCCTTCTAGTTCAAAGGAAATGCCACACCAATGGAGATCCACAGAGCCAGGGAGGGGTTCTGTCAAATCTAATGAAGCCACTCTCCAGTTTTGCTCATGATACACTTCACAGCTTTAGTATGGAAGTTTCTACTGAAAGGGACAATGTGGGTTGTGATCACCTCAATATCCCAAAAATGACCAAAGAAGAGTGCCAAGCACCTAGTGGGCCTTCCCCATAAAGACATTCATTTACAGTCATCACTTCCTTTGCACTGTATAATCATAATCACAGTGTTTTTTATGAGCTTAGTAGGAAATAAGATTTGTGCCAAGTGTGTTCATTATGTGCATTTAACAAATAACCCAACTCAAGCAAGTTTTCTGGAGTCACACAGCTAACAAGCGGCAGATTCAGGATTTTTAAATCAAAAAGAGCATGCAGACAATGTGCTTTAACCTCTTCACACAGAATCTCATCACTGAGATTCTACTTCCCTAATACTTCTTTATTAAAATTTCTAATCACATAGAAAAGTTGTGGTAAATATGCATATTCTCACCACCGAAGATTTTCCAATAGCTCACATTTTGCTATATTTTGTTTTTGTGATATATTTTTCTATCACAGGCCACATTTTTTGCTGCAGTTTAAAATAAGTTGCAGGCATTAAGACAAATGCCCTTAAACTCCTCACAGGCATATCTGTAACTGGAATGAGTATTTGTTTAGTTTCTTTTTACAGAGAAGTAAAATTTAAATACAGTGAAATAAGCAAATGTGAAATGGACATTAAATATGTTTTGATAAATGCATATGCCTATATGATCCAACCTCCTATCAAGAAATATAGCATTGTTTCTGAAAACTTATTATAAGAGTATCCTGAGGACAAAATATCTAAAAAGAATATAATTCATCATGGGGATAAGTTTCTTCCTGAGTTTTTTTGAAACTAAACATAAAATATTAAATTTCTCCACCTCAGTACAAACTCAGTGTCCAGTGTCTGGCCTGTATCCAGACATATGCAAGAATTCAAGCATGTGTCAAAAAGGATCCTGCTTACCCACTACCATCTCCAAATCAAAATCTTACCTGAAACATTCCTAAATCAGTCACAGTCAATGACTGGCAAAATAGTATCTTTGAGAGGGATTTTTAAAAACCATGAACATATGTAACTTTTAGAAAGTAGTAACAAATAATTATTTTAAATATGAATTTTTCCAGCAGTGATGCTTTTTGTAAGCTTGATGTAACCTCTTAGCTATAAGTGTCCCTAAATGTTTCCTCACATCATGCCTGCCCCAGTATTTTTATGTGACTATTCTACTTTGAGGGGATGAATTCTCCTGGGGACACCTGCAACCTCCAGAAAAGCCAGGATGATGCCTACAGCCTTGATCTGATGTTTAAGTGATAGAGTGATGGAAATGACTATCTTGACCTAAAAGCTTTTCTGTGCTGTCAATGTTGCTGTCACTGGCTTGAAGCTTAGCATCGTGGGACTTCAGACTCTGAATAAGCCTGCAGGGTTTTTGAAGGGAAATCACCAAAAGGTATTTAGAAGATAAAAGCCAAAATATATCTGTGTTACAAATTATACTGCATTACTTTTTTTCAAACTTCAGAAAATACTATTATAAATGCCTAAGAAAGTTTTAAAATGATATGAAAGAGCCTATCAAGAGTGGGTATCTATATGGAATAGAAGTTCAAGTGATTTTTACCTCTTTATAGTTTTGGTGTTACCTGCATTCTCTACAATAATTACTTCTAATCATAGAAAAACTATTTTCAGATTTAAGTAAATGATACATTTCTTTTAGCAGGAAAGAATAGTAACATTATATTGTTAAGAGGGTTTCAAAAAAAGCAAGCTATGGTCTAAAATAGACAGTTAAATATATGCGCATATACACATATATCATATATATACTGAGAATAAGCCTGCAAGGAAATATATCAAAGCATGACTCTGATTAGTGGTATAAGAAGGTTGTTGTGTGTGGTGTTTTGGATTTCTTTGGTTGGTTGGTTGGTTGACTGCAAATCTGCCATAAGGAACATATATTTGTAAATTTGGGGAAAAGGATAGGTATATTTTAAATGTGTATATTACACATTAGAGTAAATCAGGTACCTGAGATACACAGAGATGAGGTCATTCAGCTGTACTGGGTTTAACCTCACCTCTTCACATCACAAGTGGTGTGACTAAAAATAGAAGAACAAGAACAAAATACCACCTACCACTGCTCAACTCAACAGCTAATCCTCTGATTTAAAATCAATCATGGGTGTGGTGGCCTGCGCCTGTTATCCCAGAACTCAGGAGGTGCAGGCAGGATGATATCAAGTTCAAGGATAGAAGCAGCCTGCATAACTTAGCGAGACCCTATCTTAAGATAAACTATTAAAAAAAGAGGCTGAGGGTGCAGTTCAGTGGTAGAGTGCCTACAAAGTATTGGCAAGGCCCTGGGTCAGTCTGCAAGTACTGCAAATAAATAAACAAACAAACAAACAAACAAATGGCATTCCTTGGACCAGGGGGCCCACTTATCTGCACTAACCCAAAATTAGTTCATCATTTCCTCTGCAGGTAGGTTGAGGATTTGTCCCTGGGAGTCCCAGTGAGACTCAAGGCCAAGTCACCATTCCTCAAGTCACTGGATTTCTTAAGTGTAACATAAAGGAGTGATATACCCTCTTGAGGTGTTGTGCAGCACCTGAAGTCAAGATGTACACATGGAATTGTCAAAACATCTCCTTTCTACGCATATAGCATATATATTTGCCATCCCTCTTCAGTTCCTCCTAAGGAAGAAAACCAACCCGAGATGATTAAAGTGCAGTGGGTTAAGTTCACAGCAGCCTTTGAATAGAGCTCAGCTTTGTCTCTTACTAGTCAGTGAATGACAAGCCAGGAAATCTAGCCTCTATTTTCAAATCTACAAAATCAAGTTGATAACAAGAGCAACAACCTTCTGGAGGTGCTACAAGTTATTAAATGTGGGGAGAAACGCTTATAAAGTATTAAACACAATGTCTGGCTTATACTTAAAGTAGCTTATACTTATAGCCTAAATATCAAGTAAATGACAGATGATGATGGCAATGTTGAACATACTGTCCATTGGGAAAAATAATTTTTGTAATAAATAATAAATCTATTACTGACATTTGCAAGTGTTCAGAATATACAAGACATTTAGGTCTTGTCTTTTCTCCAACCATTCAGAAATGATAAATAAAACATGCTCATAGTTGATGAGCAAGTATGCATTCTTATCGAGTTGAAAAGGGTCAAATATTTTCAAGAAGAGCCCAAATTCTATAGACATTTTATACTACCATGCCACCTCCCAATACAGACTGACTTTTGTAAGTCAAAAGAGTATTTCTGGAATGCAAATAGGATTCTCCTGCCACAAACATACACCATGTTTTTATTTACATTTTAATAGTCTGTTTAGTTCCAAGGCCCGCGTGTCTCCTTACTTTTTGCCAGTCTCCCTTTTGGTATTTGTGGCTGTCGCCTAGCACCAGCAAGTTTGGCCCATCCACTACATTTTCTGGCATAGAATACAACCTTCAACTCCATGTGGAGCTGCTCCACTTTGGGCCTCATTAGCAGGTTAAGGCTTGTACCAGCATAGCATATCTTTCCCCCAACATTGACACTGGGACTGATCCAGGCCTGTGGCAGCCTGCAGGGGTGGAAACATAAGCTGGGCAGCAAGCTAGATGCTGAAGCTGGCTGGTGTTTCACACAATAGTTAGCACACATGGCTATCTATCCTTTCATGTCAGTACTGCTGTTATGATGGTTACTGTGGGGGTGGGGCTTGTGTTACTCATCTCACTACATATTCAACACTACTACCAAGAACTGTTCAAAAGACTGCACACCTCTGCTCAGTTAATCTCATAGCAGTCCCCTGCAACAGATACTATACCTAGAGGTCAGGACACTAAAATCCAAAGAAATAAGGTCACTTGTCCATGACAACAGAGCTGTTAAGTTCCAGAGCATGAGACCTAGCTAGAACTTAAAGTCTACTTACACCCCTGAGCATAACTGCCCATCACCCTTACCAATTCAAATTTAGGGGAAATAAAGAGGCTGGGAGGGGTGAGGTGATGGTGGTTATGGAGAAGGCAAGTCACCCAGCTTCAAACCTGACCAGAATTCTAAAAATGGTTTCTGGGTAAGGGATTGCCTGTTTCAATGGAGAAAACATATGGCACAATAATAGTAACCACAACAAAATTCTTGTTTGGAGCAATATTAAAGAATGTGCGCACCAGACAGCTCACAAGTATTAACAGCTTCAACAGCAGATCATTCCTTTCAGTGTCTATGTAATCAAATGTTTCTGTGATTTAATATACTTGATTATCTTACAATAAACAAAAGCTCATTCCATTAATGTATTCACCCATTACTTTTATTGTGTATGTAAAACAAGAGAGCGCTAAAAACTGATGGGGTCCAAAAGTCAGAGAGCAATTCTGTAAATTCAAAGGCAATACCAGCTGCAGCATTGGTACTGCAGGTATGGGTATCTACAGCAATAGTAGTACAAGAACGTGGATTTAAGTCCACTACCCTAGCATGGATTTATCAGTGCATTCTTGGTTAACTCTTCATGCTCAGCTGTGCAAAATTGTAAAAGTTACCTAACCTCTCTAAATCTCAATTTCCTTCTCTGTAAAATGGAGAGGATAGTAGCTACTGTCTCTCAGGTTATTGGGAGAATTGTTATTGTTGTTAAGTGCCATCGAGTCATGTCCAATTCATAGCAACCCTCCTAGCATTTTGAATGGCTGACCGCGTTGGGATTTTTTTTAGGAGTGGGCTGTCAGGTCCTTCTCCCATTTTTGCCGTGCTGGGGACAGAACCCTGGTCCTCAGAAAGTGTGGAGCAGCACTCTATCAACTGAGCTAAACCCAAGCCTACTAGGAGAATACAAGGATGCGATCCATGTAAACACTTTTCACCATGCCTGGCAACATAGCACATGAATCATGAATGTAAACTACTGTGGGGTTTATGCCTTAAAACCCCGGATTTGGGCCCAAACTTTCCTTGAGCTAACCCATCATCATCATCATTACCATCAACATCATCTTCCTCTATCAAATGTCACTGCTGTCTGTGCCCTTGCTAGGAGACAAGCACTACACCAGCTATTAAATGTCTATTATTTCTAGTCTTCTCAGTAAACACATAATTTAGAAATTATTGACTCCAGTTTATAGTTGAAAACACTGGTGTTCAAAAAACTAAGGGACTTCTGAGCAAGTGGCCTCCAGCCCATGCTTTTCTATAAACCTCACATCCAAACTGAGAGAGGGATGTGAATGCTGTCCTATTGTCCAGCACAGCAATTCATGAATGAGTGCTGTCAGGCCCTAGCCTCACCATGAGCCCAGGTGGAATCACTAGAAATTAGTTTTGGCCATCCAGCCTGCCAGGACTGGAATCTTATCCACCACAGATCTTCCATTATTGCCACGACAGCAGGGGAGCAATCCCTATGTTCTTGTGTTTGGGAGACCTAAAGTGGCTCTGCTTCAGTGAAGAGTCCATTTGTGGTTTTAAATTAAATATTTGTTTTAGTAAACTAAGAAATGTGTAAAAATTCATTTTTATAAGCTTTTGAGTTCAACTTGCAAATCTTACCATTCTTATAAATTTAAAATGTTAATTCACTTCCAAGGAAGGCTTTGATTGAGGTTCAAACAACTCAAGCTGGACCAATAAACTCCCTTCAGCAATCAGCATCATTGACAAATTTTATTTTTCCCAAATAGTTTATACTGCATTTATAAATTTAGTATATCCATTTTTCTTTTAAGCACTTCAACTGTCTGACCTGACAAGCAAAACATTCTCAAGTACTAAATTCCACCGGTAATTCTCTAATGAATTAAAATAAGATTCAGTGAATTTTAAAAGCCCTGAAATACTATTTATAATCATTGTCAAAAACTTTATCATTCAACATAAAAATTACCAAAGTGGTGTCAATTACTCAACAAAAACATAGGAAGGAGAATCATACCTACTCTGTCAATACTATAATATGCCAAATTCTCTTAAGCAGTATAAACACATCAAATAAAAAAAGTACACAGATAATTAATCATTGATAAGGACTAATCATATGGGTTTCAGAAGTCTCATCACCTGTTTACTAAATTCTAGAGTTTCCTGAGGTTAAAGGTACAAAGGAAGCACTTTCAAAGTCCATGTCATAGCCAAGGTCACAACTTTAGGCAGCTGGGATCATCCTTTCAGCCAGCCTAGCAGTAATTTTTTGCATATTCCTGACAAAAAGATTAGGAATATTTTTAATAGTTACCAATAAAAATGAGGATGCCCACAGAGAATGATCCCAATGACTGTATTCTAGAGTTCACTGAGGTTACACTGCCACCTACTTCTTCTGAATTCCAGTTGATTTTAGCAGGCAAAAGAAAACCACCCTCCTCAAAGCTACAACTATCACCTTCACTCACTGTGTGTGTGGTTTTAAACTTTTTCGGAACTTCAGTTTTTCTCTTCTTATTTAAGAACCTTAATGCCATTCCAGAGGATCCTGCACACTCTAGTACAATTTTTTACATTTCAAAATTTTGTCATTTGATTTAAGGAGATTATATTCAGCATTCTAACTATACCTTGACAAATTTGGTGCTAGTCTTTCAAAATTTCTTTGCTGCCTGACTGAATTCAGAATCATTTTCGTTTCCTTTTTGGGTAGAAATAGAGTTAGGTTCAGCTGTTGTTTGATAATCATTTGAAAACTTTAAACAAGAGAGAAGCTTATTTCCCTCTCATACAAATCCCATGACTGGCATCACAATTCCACAACCCTCATAGCACCTCAACATATGGCTTCTGCTACATAATCAAACCAGTACCACTGGCCATAAGTAATTCACAAGTCCTCAACTAGGGGAATATAGTCTTTATCCTGTGCAGTCATAACTTGTTGTTAGGTGCCATCGAGTTGGGTCTAACTCATAACAACCCTATGTACAACAGAACAAAACATTACCCAACACTGTGCCAGGTTTTGCCTGGCATTATTGTCAGTGCTTCCCTGTGATTCATGGGGCTTTCGATGGCTGATTATTTCAGGAGTGGGCTGTTGGGTCCTTCTCCCAAGCCTACAGAACCAGCTATTCCTTGGTGGTCTTTCATCCACAGACTAGCACAGGCCTGATACTGTTTAGCTTCCAAGATCTGAGGGGACACTAGGGTGGTATGGCTGTAGACATGCAGTCATACATTCAGTGAAAAACTGAGAGTTCCCCTGGCACCTGAGGACTAGGGATACTGAGGGGAACAAGGGGAAAAATCCTGAAGGAACTCAAAGCACATGGGCACTGAGGGGAAGAGGCACCTCTTTTGTCAGAGATTTATCTGACAACACCCCCAAACTAAGGATGACAGAGAATGTGGAGATCATGGGCAGAAGAGATGGCACAATTGTGGAACTGGTTACAATGAATGGTTAAATAAACTGGCTAAAGAAATAAGTATATATACAAGAGGAAAGGCAGATTTCTTGCTGAAAAAATATTTCAAAACACAGAAAGATGGAAGGCTCAAAAACACCTTGAGATTTAGGAATGGAAGTAGAGATATCAAAATAAACACAATGATTTGGAAATATCTGTAGATGAAGACATGGTTATAGATGTTTGTATGTACATGTAATGTGTACGCAGCCAGTCTTCTGTATCTCAGGTTTTGCATCCACAGTTTCATCAAAACTATTTATTAAAAACATACATCTATACAGAACATGAACAGAATTATTTTTTGTTATTTCCTAAACAGCATAATAAAAACGACTTACATGGCATTTACATTGTATTAAGTATTATAAATAGTCCAGGAGTGATGTAAAGTATACAAGAGGATGTAAAGGGAACTGAGCATCCAAGAATGATGGTATCTAGAATCAACATCCCATAGGTTCTGAGGGGACTATATATGAAGTAGAATAAATACATTATAAATATACATTGGGATATACATATAAATGTGGATACACTAACATATAGGTGTTTGTGTACAGTCTTCAATTAACATGGTTCGTCAAAAGATTTTTTGATTTTATGATCAATTATCAGAATGTAACCTCATCATAAATCGAGGAGCATGTGTATATACACATGTTTCCTAAGATGGCCTAAAAGAAATGGCACCTCAATAACAATGAAAACAACCCCGTACCCAGATCCTAGTTTTTAAATACCATCTCTACCACAAACAATCAGGGCTTCATAGAACAACTGGTGACACCAGGGCTGGAACGAGAAAAGTGTGGGTTGAAACAGGGACACCTTATACCAGAAAGTAAGGAGGTGTTCTAAGAAATGATGAAGACATGTCAAAAACATTTAGGAATGGAAGACAATCCATAGAATACAACAAAAAGTTATGGTCCTTACATAAAGTAGAAGAAAAAGTTCTCCCTTGTAATAGAACACTAATTAATAAACATAGAATAAATAGATGGTGCAACTGAGAACAACCAATTGACAAACACCATAAAGGTAAAAGACTTAGGCAGGAATCATCCATGAAGGCCAAGATTGGAGGGTGGAGGTGATAAGGGAACATGATCTTGGCATAATTTCAGAACAGCTTCCTACAAAACTCAATTACAAAGGGAAAATGTCAAACCTAAGTAGAAAAAATTGATATACATCTGCCGGGTCCAGATCCACTCATGATGGGTAGACAGAGTCCCCACATGAGGAAGAGTATCTTTAATAAAGGCATTGGAAGGAAAATCCACTGAAAGGGAAGGAGTACTCCTAGCCTCGGAGGGAAAGTCTGCTGAGAGGGGAATAGTACCTCCAAAAAGGTCTCTTCATGGAAAAGGACTTGGAACCCCATCTTTCTTAAGTTTTAATTGGTCACTATTATAGATTTCTAGAAATATTAATGAAAAATAATCTTCTGGCTCCGTGGACTATGCTAATTCAGACTGGGAGTTGATAAGCCTCAGGCTTTCTTGTACAGAAACAGGGTAAACTCCTTAA
The DNA here is from genome assembly GCA_007922755.1 of Pedetes capensis. Classification (NCBI taxonomy): domain Eukaryota; kingdom Metazoa; phylum Chordata; class Mammalia; order Rodentia; family Pedetidae; genus Pedetes; species Pedetes capensis. Next base: position 49,364 of record VMDO01015841.1, read on the forward strand.
ACAAAAGCCTTTGTACCGACAGCTCTACAGTAAGCAAAAGCACCCATTCTTTATAACAGACTCAATGAGGTGACATACAGGTGGCAGTTAACCTCCCTAAATTCCTGCATAAAAGTTAAGAATAGTCAATTGTTACAGGAAATGCAGATGATCAGGTCACCTTGGTTTATTTCTTTTTTTTTTAGAAATTTTTACTGTACATCATAATGTGATTCATTTTGACATGCTTTTCATTGTGACAATTTTCATATATGCAATTTGATAAACATTATTCATATAGGTTACCCCTTACCCTCCCCTGTTTCCCCCCCTCCCCACTTCCCATCTAAGTTTCCCATCCAAGTCTTCTCTATCTTTTACTATGTAGTATTTTTCTATATGTCCTTGGGTTCCATTTCTGTTTAAGATAGAAACTTTTCCTGTAGTGGTCTTTGTTTTTATCTTGTTAGAACAATTACATGCGATTTCTAGTCCATTTATATTGACCTCATTCTTATCTTCCCTCCCCCCCTTTTA
>VMDO01015842.1:0-49804 GCA_007922755.1 Pedetes capensis
CTTGTTCTCTTTCTCTTTAAACCTCTATGTTGCTCCCGTTCATCCTCCCACTTGTCCCTTCCTACTCATCCCCTCCTCCAGATGAATCCCTTAGTATTTAGTCATCTTAAATATACACAATTTCATGTATAACTATGTATTTTTCTTTTAAGATATGCCTAGCTTCTTCATTTGAGTGAAATTACGAGATTTTTTTCTTTTAAGTCTGAGTTATTTCACTTAAATTAATGATATCCAAGTCCATTCATTTTGCTGAAATGTTATAATTTCATTCTTCTTTATGGCTGAGTTGAATTCCATTGTGTATATGAGCCATATTTTTTAAATCCATTCATCTGTTGAAGGACATCTGAACTGATTCCATATCTTTGCAATTGTGAACAGTGCTGCAATAAACATAGAAATGTAGATGTCTTAGTGGTATGATAATTTATCTTCCTTTGAGTATATACCCAGAAGTGGTATAGCTGGATCATATGGCACTTCTATTTTTAGTTTTCTAAGGAACATTCATACTGATTTCCATAGTGTATTTACTAGTCTAGAGTCCCACCAATAGTGTACAAGTTTTCCTTTATCCCCCCTCCTTGACAGCATTTGTTGTTTGGTTGGTTGATGCTAACTATTCCAGTTGGGGCAAGATGGAATCTCAGTGTAGTTTTGATTTACATCCCCTGGTAGCTAGAGGTATTGAACATTTTTCATTTGTTTATTGGCAATTTGTATTTCTTCTTTTGAGTATTGTCTATTCAGTTCCATTGCCCACTTATTGATTGGATTCTTTGGCAGTTTTGGTGTTTAGTTTTTTGAGTTCTTTATATATCCTAGATACTAATACTCTGTTGGATAAGATAGCAAAGAATTTTCTCCCATTCCATTGGCTTTCCTTTTACTGTATTGATTTTTCTTTGCCATGCAAAAGCTTTTTAGTTTCATGTAATCCTAAAATGTGGGCTGGGATTTAGCTCAGTTGGTAGAGTGCTGTTCTGCAGTCTCTGAGGTCCCAAGTTCAATTCCCAGCACCATAAAATGGAAGAAGGATGTGGCAACCCACTCCCAAGGCAATCCCGAAATAACCATTGAAAACCTTATGAGGGTCGCAATGAGTCAGATTCGACTCGATGGCACCTAACAACAACAACAATCCTGCTGATCAAGTCTTGCTACTGTTTCTGGGGTAACTGGGGTCTTCTTAAGAAAGAACATGTCTATGCCTATATACTAAATTTTGCTCCTACCTTTTCTTCTAGTTGCTTCAGAATTTCTGGTTTTACATTGATATCTTTGATCCATTTTGAACTGATTTTTGTGCAGGGTGAGAGGTATGGATCAATTTTTCATTCTCCTACACATGAATATCCAGTTTTCCCAGCATCATTTGTCAAAGAGACTATCTTTTTACAATGTATGGTTTTGGCACCTTTGTAGAAGTTCAGGTAGCTGTAGCTGCATGAGTGTAGATCTGGGTCTTCTATTCTGTTCCATTGACCTTCATCTCTGTTTTTGTGCCAGTACCAAGCTGTAATGTAGTTGGGAGTCAGGTATTGTGATATATCCTGCACTACTTTTGCTTCTTAGGATTATTTTGGCTATGTGGGGCTTTTTGTGTTTCCAAATGAATTTTAGTATTTTTTTTCTATTTCTGTGATGTATACCATTGGAATTTTGCTGTGAATTGCATTGAATCTGTAAAATGGTTTGGGTAGTATAGCTATTTTTGCAATATTAATTCTTCCAATTCATGAGGAAGAGAAGTCTCTCCGTCTTTTAATACCTTCAATTCTTTTATGTGGTGCTTTGACATTTTCATTGTAGAGGTCCTTAAGTTCCTTGGTTAGATTAATTCTGAGATATTTTAGTTTTGGGCAAGGCTGCTATAAGTGGGATTGTTGTTTTGATTTCTTTCTCATCCTGTTCATTATGGGTATGTAGGAATGCTATTGATTTTTGAACATTGATTTTGTATCCTGTTACTTTGCTTAAGGAACTTACTACCAGTAAAAGTTGTCTAGTGGATCCATTAGGGTCTTTTAAGTGTAGGATCATGTCATCAAAATTAGGGATAATTTGACTTCTTCATTCCCTATTTGTATCATTTTTATTTCTTTATTTTGCCCTATTGCTCTGGCTAGAAATTCAATCACTATATTGAATAAGCGTGGAAAGAGTGGACACACTTTTCTCATTACTGATTTTAGAGGGAATGTTTTCAGTTTTTCCCTCATTTAATATAATGTTGGCTATAGAATTGTCATATATAGCCTATATGATGTTGAGATACAGTCTTTCTCTAACCAGTCTCTTCAGAATTTTTATCCTAATGGGATGTTGAACTTTGTGAAAGGCTTTTTCTACATCTATTTGGAGGATCATATGGTTTTTGTCTCAGAGTATACTGATGTATTGCATTACATTTATTTATTTTCATATGTTGAATCAGACTTGCATCTGTGGAATGAAGCCCACTTGGTCATAGTGAGTGATGTTTCATATATGTTGCTGTATTCAGCTTGGAAGTATTTTATTGGGCACCTTTGCATCTATATTCATCAGAGAAATTGGCCTATAGTATCCTTTTTTCTTATATCTTTATCTGTTTTAGGGTATCAGTGTGATACTAGCTTTGTAGAATAAATTTGGCAGTTTTCTTTTCCTTTCTATTTTAAGGAATAGTTTGAGGAATAGGGTAGGAGCTAATTCCTCTTTAAAGTTTTGACAGAATTCAGGTGTGAACCCGTTGGGTCCTGGATGTTTCTTTGTTTGGAGATTCTTTATTACTGCCTCAATTTCATCACTTGCTCTAGGTCTGTTTAAAGTCTTTATAGCCTCTTGGTTCAATTTGAGATTATATGTGTTAAGAAATTTATCCATTTCTTCTGTGTTTTCCTTGTTTGGAAAAGTACAGTTTCTTGAAGTAATCCCTACTAATCCTCTGTATTTCATTGGCATTTGTTGTAATAAGGATTTTCATCTCTAATTTTAATTTCTCCTCCCCTCTCTCTCTCTCGGTAAATTTGTCTGTTAATTTTGTTTATCTTTTCAAAGAACCAGCTCTTAGTTTCATTAATTATTTGATTTTTTGTTTGTTTGTTTTGTTTTGTTTTGTTTTTTACTTTCCATTTCAAGTTCTGCCTTGATCTTCATTATTTCTTTTTGTCTGGTAATTTTTGGATTAGCTTTTTTATTTTTCTAATGCTTTAAGGTGTATCATAAAGTTATTAATTTGAGCTTTCTCTGATTTTTGATGTAGGCAATTATAGCTATGAATTTCCCTGATAGGACGCTTTTTCTGTGTCTTAAAGGTTCTGGTAGATTGTACTTTATTTTCTGTTTCATTCTAGGCACTTTTTAATTTCCTCTCTGATTTCCTTGGAGACTCATTGATCATTCAGAAATGTGTTATTTAACTTCCATGTATTCATAGCATGGTTGTAGTTGCTCTTGCTGTTGATTTCTAGTTTTATATCACTGTAATCTGATAAGATAAGGGCAAGATTTCAATTTTTTGTATTTGTTGAAGCTATTTCTGTGAATCAAAATGTGGTCTAGTTTAAAGAATAATCTGTATTCTTCATTTTTGGATGAAATATTCTGTAGATGTCTATTAAATCCAGTTGCTCTGTGGTATTATTTAAGTCTAGGATTTCTTTGTTGATTTTTTTGTTTGGAATATTTATTAATGAGAGTGGGGTTTTGAAGTCCCCTATGAATACTAAATCTGGGCCTGTATGATCCTTTATGACAATAATGTTTGTTTTAAGAAGTTAGGTACACCAATGTTCAATATATAGATATTTACAATGTTTATGGTTTTCTAGTTTATTGTTCCCTTCATTAATATGTAGTGACTTCCTTTGTCCCTTTTGATTAACTTAGAGATGAAGTCAACTTTGTCAGATATCAGTATAGCAACCCCTGACATTTTAGTTTCTTTGTTTCCCATGCTTGGTAAATCATTTTCCATCATATTATTTTCTATATGTATTTTTTTCCTGCCTTCCAGAGACACACCTCATTCAAATATACATATATATATGCATATATTTGATATATATACACATATACTTACATATGTATAAATATATGTGTATATATATTTGATTTTATATATATATGTATTTGAATGAGGTGTGTCTCTGGAAGGCAGAAAATATGTGTGTGTGTGTGTGTGTGTGTGTGTGTGTGTATGTGTGTGTGTGTGTGTGTTTGAATCAGATGTGTCTCTGGAAGGCAGAAAATAGATTTTCTTTCCTGATCTAGTTGACTAATCTGACTCTCTTAAGATAAGAGTTTAGAACATTGATGGTTAGGGTAATTATTGAAGGGAATTTGTTGTTTTGTGTAATTTGTTGGTTATCTTTCTTGTTGTTTTGGGTATTGATTGATCCTTCATTTCTCCCCTGTGCATATTAGATGTTTGCTGGTCTATTTAGCTAGCTATATTTGTTTCTTTCTTAACTTCTATTGGTTCTTGTGTACCTCACATTAAATTTATTTAGTTATATATTCTCATATTTAATTCTATCTTTCTTCTTCTGTGTGTGGGAATCCTTTAAGTATCTTTTCCAATGCTTGTTTGGTCATGAATTGCTTAAGTTTGTGTTTATCTTGGAAGGTCTTTATTTCTCCATCTATTTTAAAGAACAACTTTGAGAAGCTGGGCATTGTGGTGCACATGTGTAATCCCAGTGACTCTAGAGGAAGAGGCAGGAGGATCACATGTTTGAGACCAGAGGCAGTCTGCATAATTTAGCAAGACCCTGTTTTTAAAAGTTAAAAATCGGGCAGGAGGTGCAGCTCAGTGGTACAGCACTTGCAAAGCATGCAAGTGTGAGGCCCTGGATTCAACCCCCTGTACAGCAAAAAAAAATTAAAAATTTAAAAAAGTAACTTTAATAGATATAGTAGTCTTGATTGGCAGTTATTTGCTTTCAGGCCCTGAAAAATATGATTTCATGGTTTTGTGGCTTTTAGAGTCACCACTGAGAGGTTTGATGTTATTCTGCTAAGCTTGTCTTTGTATGTATGCTAACTTTTTTCTCTTATAGCCTTTAAATTTTTTTCTTTGATTTGTAGTTTTACCATTCTAACTATAATGTAACATGGAGAGGATCTTCTCTAGCCCAATCTATTTGGCATTCTAGACACCCCTGTTGTTTGAGGGTCTATTTCTTCCTTCAGCTTTGGGATGTTTTCTACTATTATTTCATTGACTATGTTTTCTATGCCTCTGGTTTTAGTTTTATCTCCTGATTATACACCATGTATTCTTATGTCGCCTCATCTCATCCCATACTGCTTGGAAGTTGTGATATTCCTTTATTTTTTTCTCCTTGTTGGGGTTTAGTTATATTAGCTCTTCAACCTTATCTTCTATCCTTGATATTCTTTCTTCCGCTTGGTCCAGGCTGCTTGTATTACTTTCTACTATGATTTTTATTTTGCTAATTGTGTTTTTCAATTCCAACATTTGTTTTATCTTTTTTAAGCTCTTTTTTTCTGAATTTTTCTTCTAAGTCAGACAGTTTTTTAAATGTCTGAATTGCATCGGTGTGTTTAGTTGTGTTTTCTTTTAGACCATTTATCACTTTTATAAGTAGACTTCTGAATTCTTTGGCATTTCAAACATCTTGTTATCTTGGTTTCAGTTATTGTGGAGATATGATTGTTTGGGAAATTCTCATTGTTTTGTATTTTCTTATATTTTGTATTTCTAAATTTGATTTGGGGCACCTGGTAAGATGATTATCACTTCTTCATTTATTTGAATGCCTTCCTGGTGAGTAGTCTTCTTTTGAGATCTTGATCCCAAGTATCACTCAGACAGGACAAAATAATCTGATGTTATAGTACTAACTTTGAATAAAATCAGACTTATAGTTAATCTCATTTGAGGCCAGCTACTACTTAAGATATCACCTACAGAATAGAACTGGTAGGATAGTGATGAGTAAGATATTTATTGTAGTAAAAATACTGATAGCAGGGAGATGGAAGCCAGGAAGAGAGATGGAGGAGGAACAGGGAAAAGAATTGGATTTGATAGGAATAAATTAAGATGAGCAGGCAGGGAGGAGAGTGTTGGAGAGTGGGAAAGGAAAGAGCCATCAAAAAATATTTATCTGTTTATATACTATATAAATATATATAAGTACATATATATGCTTATATATATATACTTATATACTATATATATTGTTGTTGTTAGGTGCTGTTGAGTCGGTATCCGACCCTATGTACAACAGGGGAAACACTATTGTCAGTGATTCTCTGCTGTTCATAGCGTTTTCAATGGCATATTGATTTTTGGGAGTGGGTTGCTTGGTCTGTATCCCAAGCCTACAGCACCTGGTGTTCCCAGGTGGTCTTCCATCCAAGTACAAACCAGGCCTAACCCGGCTTAGCTTCCGAGATCTGACGGGATCGGACACCACAGGGCTACGGCTGCAGACTGTATGTACTACACACAAAAATAAAAATAAAAATACTTTAATAGGCCAGACCAATATAAGCACACCAGTTTTCATTTCTTTCTCTTCCCGTTTTCCATTTTTTGGAACAAATAAACTTTGAAGCCAGGTATAGTGGTGCAAACCTGTAATCCCAGGAACTCAAGATGTGGAGGCAGGAAGCAAGTTTGAAGACAGAGACAGCCTGTGTAACTTTGTGAGACCCTCATCAAAATGAAAATTAAAAATGGGCTGGGGGTGCATCCCAGTGGTAGAACAAATGAATTTGGAAAGTAGTGAAAGTATTGCAAACAAATTGCTAAGGATAACCTAAAAGGGGAAAATGTTTAAAAAATTGGCAAATGGAAAGGTAGAGAAGAATAAAATTTAAAGACAGCAAAAGAAAACAGAGAAAATAAGGAAAAACAATTCAGCAAGCTGGGCTTGGTTGTACATGCCTGTAATCCCAGCAACTCAGGATTCAGAGGTAGGAGCATTGCAGATTCTAGGTCAGAGGCAGATTCTGTAATTTAGTAATATTCTGTCTCAAGATAAAGCACAAAAACTAGGGCCGGGGTGCAGGCCAGTGGTACAGCACTTGTAAAGTATGTGAAAAGCCCTGCATTCAGCCCCCAAGTAACAATGTGGGGAATAAAACAACACACGGCACTATCCACTGCCAAGTAGCCCCTTCTAGGAGTCTCTAGGAGTCTTCTGACCAGGACTTGCCATGAAGTTCCACCTATCACCCAGCTCCCATCCAATGGGATTTGTGGCAGCCATCACTTCCACTGTTGAGGTCAGTTTCACAAACTGCAGAAAAGGCTTCCAAATCATCCAGCATGTATACACCTCTGCCACCTTCCCCAAGGTTGCCTGCACAGACACAGGTGCCAAGAAGGTCCAGTTCACAAAGAACTAGCATGTCTCACAAGCTTCCCAGCAGCTGACCCCCTTGTGCCCAGGCACTGCTCTCTCCCTGACACTCTGGTGGAGGTTTCAGACACTGAATCTATTCTATGCAGGTAGTTCTCCCAAGACACTCAGTATCATTTCCCTACCCTTCTTAGACTCAGATGGAGGCCATATCACTTTCAGAGAATGCCACTGCAGCTTCTTGGCTCCCCAGTATGCACTCACCCCAGGCATTCATAGACTGCTGTTGCCTGCACTCCAAATGCTGGCACCATTCCGTTTGAGCCCACAGAGTGCAGGCTTGGCCTCCCAAATCCACAGTCTGCATTCCCATCAGAGATCACAGCTCACCAAAACATTTCTGTTTGTTTGGTTTAGAAGCCTGATTGGGTTCCAGGGACCTGTCACCAGGTGTCTTGAGTGAAGGCTTCTTCTTCCATTTTGGTGCCACACGGCCACAGTCAACTTCAATTGCCTCTTCACACCTGTGTAATCTGCTTTATGAGTGCCATGAGCAATTTATCAGTGCCTCTGTTTTCCAGACCTCCCCTGGGGTCCTCTGCTCAGAACAAAGTCTACTCCTTCCCTATCTTAGTCTTTTTTTGTTTCTCCAGGCCAGGAGGCTGCTTTTAATTGGTCATCTTAACCAGAAGACTTTTGCTGCATATATATTTACAATTGTTATATTTTCTTGATGGATTATTCCATTTATTAATATGTAGTGACCTTCTTTGTCTCTTATGACTAATTTTGGTTAGTAGTCTACTTTATCTGGTATAGGAATGGAAGTCCCTGCTTTCTTTGGCTTGTGCTTGCTTAATAAATTGATTTCCATCCTATCATTTTCAGTTTGCTTCCTTGCCAGTGAAATGTGTTTTGCATAGAAAAAAAATTATTGACTCTTGTTTTTTCATTCCAATCAGTGAATCTATATTTTTTAATTGGAGAATTAAGACCTTTTATATTAAGGTTTATTATTGAAAGGGATTTGCTGACTTTTGTGATTTTGTTGAATTTTTCCTGGCTGGTTTGCAAATTATTTATTATTTTCTTTCTCCCTTATTCATGTGCGGGGTTTGCTGGATTTATGAGTTGGACATGATTGATTCATTCCTAATTCTCATTAGTTCATCTGTTCCTCTCATGAAATTTATTCTTTTCTTTACTTCCATGATTGGAACTGTCTTTCTTCCTCCTGTGTGTGTAGAATCCTTTAAGTATTTTCTGCAACGCTGGTTTGTGCTTGTCTGGGAAAGTCTTTATTTCTCCATTGATTTTAAATGATAACATTCCCTGATATAATAATCTTGGTACATATTATTTACTTTCAGAGCTTAAAATATATCATTCCATGTTTGTTGGATTTTAGTATTTGTGCTGAGAGGTCTAATGTTTTTCTAATAGGTTTGCCTTTGTAAATGAGTTAGTGTTTTTTCTCTTGAAGCCCTTAATATTGTTTCTTTGTTCTACAGTCTTGGTATTTTAACTGTAACGTGTCTTGTAGTGCTTCTTTTCTGGTCATGTCTATCTGGCTTCAAAACACCTCTTGTGGCTGCATGTGGTGGCCCATACCTATAATCTCATTAATTTAGGAGGCAAAGCCAGGAGGATCATGAATTTAATGCCAGAGGAAGCCTGTATAACTTAGACCCTAACTCAAAATAAAAAATAAAAAGTGGACTGGGGTGCAGCCCAGTAACAGAACACTTGTAAAATGTGCATGAATCCCTTCCTTCAACCCACAAGCACCACCAAAAGAGAATACCTCTTGTGATTGGATGTCCATTTCTTTCCCCAGATTTAGGAAATTTTCTGCTATAATTACATTGAAAAGGATTTCTATGCCTTTATTTTTTATCTCATCTCCTCCTGTTATCCCCGAGATTCTAGATTTGGTCTCTTGATCATAACCCAGAGTTACTAGAAGTTATAGTCATGCTTCCTTATTTTATTTTTCTTTGTGGATATTTGAATGTAGTATCTCCTCAACCTTGCCTTCTATGTCTGATATTCTTTCTTCTACCTGATATAGTTTACTGGTAATACTTTCTACTGTGTTTTTTACTTATTTGCTAAATTCTTAATTTCCAACATTTCTGTTTGTGTTTTCAAAATTTCAATTTCCTTTATAAATTTTTCATCCATTTTACTGACTATATCTTCTATTTTACATTGGTGACTTTCTTATCTGGGCCTGAACTGATTTCCTTACTTCATTCATCTGCCTTTTTTTAGCTACTTTGAAGACATTGATCATTTTTATAAGTAGACTTTTGAATTATTTGTTTGATATTTCAACAATATCATTGTCTTTGTATTTAGTAGTTGAAGAATTATGGTCTTTTGGAGAAGATGTATTGTCTTGCTTTTTCATGTTTCTTGCTTTTTCATGTTTCTTGTGTTTCCGCTTTGTGGTCTGTGCATCTTTTCAGATAGATATCTCTTCCTGTTTTATGTGAGGACATTCTTAATGAGCACTTTTCTCTTGAGATCTCAATCACCAGTTCCACTCAGAAAGGAGAAGACAACAACAGTAACAGGTGCCCTATTCAACCAAAATCAGATATAAACATACACTTAAAATCAATTAAAATCAACTACTATACCATCAATGACCACAAAATATAAAATGGCAATAATAATGTAGAGTAAGCCATCAAATTACATATCATTTAGGGTGAAAGTAAAAATAGTAATTGCTGTCAGGCATGATGACACATGTCTTTAACCCCAGTGACTCAGGAGACAGAAGTAAGAGGATCACATGCTCAAGACCAGAGGCAGCATGCATGATTTAGTGAGACACTGCCTCAAGATTAAAAATTAGAAATGGGCTGAGGATATGACTCATTGGTAGAGAATTTGCAAAAGGCCCTGGGTTCAATACCCCAGTACTAAAAAAAATTGCCTAAGATAAAAAGAGGTTACAGAGAAAGGGAAAAAAGAAAGATGGAATAAGAGTTAAGTAAAATAAAGCAAAAATAGGAAGGAAGAAGCATATTTGGGAAAGAGAGAGAAAAGATTTTCAAAAACTTGATTGCTTGCATAATAATGAAAAATGTGTTGCAAAATTAGATAAACATAAGAAGAGGAATAAAATATTAAAAGCTTAAGAAATTTTTTTAATAAAGTAAAGTAAAAAATATACTAAAAGTATAGTAAATAGACCATCACTTGTCTGTTAGTTTACCATACAGTGAAGGCTTGCATGTTGCTGTGATGCTGAAAGCTATGCCACTACTATTACAGATACCAGCAGGGTCATTCATGGTGGCCAGGTTTCAACTGAGCTTCCAGACTAGGGAGGAGGATATGGCAATCTACTCCTAAAACAATTAACCATTGAAAACCCTATCAATAACTGAGAAACACAGTCAAATATAGTGACAGAAAATAAGCCTGCCCAGGTTGGAAGGGATTCAAAAGACAACTGGGGAGGAGTTCCCTCCTTAAAGTAGTTGTTAGTTATGCCATCAAGTTGCATCTGACTCACAGAGACCTCATAGAGTTTTCAATGGCTGATTTTTTTGGTATTGAATCAGGAGTAGATTGCCACATCCTTCTCCCATTTTTGCAGTGCTGGGGATCAAACCCAGGTCCTGAGAGAGTGAGCAGCAGCACTCTACCAACTGAACTAAACCCCAGCCACCTCAAAGTAGAGTCTACCTTAATAACAGGAACCACCACTAAGGTCCCAAATGAAGAAACAAAAGATTTTTCCAACTTCTTCAATCTGAAAGTAGATCTGATGTAGATCAAACATGCAAACAGGATGAACTGGTAATTATTGGTGACTGGAATAAAAAAGTTGAAAATAAAGAAAAAGGCTAAGTAGTTGGAAATATGGCCTTGGTTACAGAAATGATGCTGGAGATCCCATGATAAGAGTTTTGTCAGACTAACAACATTTTCATTGCACATACATTTTTTTCAACAACATAAATGGCAACTATATACATGAAATTCACCAAATAAAACATACAGGAATCAAATTGATGACATTTGGGGCAAGAGACAATGGAAAACTTCAATATCAAAAGTCAGAAGAAGAACAGGTGCTGATCGTGGATCAGATCATCAACTGATCATATGCAGGTTCAAACAGAAACTGAAGAAAATTAAAACAGGTATATGAGAGCCAAGGTATAACCTTGAATATAACCCATTTGAGTTCACAAACCACTTCAAGAACATATTTGATGTGTTAGATACTAATGATTGAAGACCAGATGAGTTGTGGTATGCCATCAAAGATATCATTCATGAGAAAAGTGAAATGTTATTAAAAAGACAGAAAAAAAGACCAACTTACATGTCAAAAGAGATGCTGAAACCTGCCCTTGATTGCTAAGCAGCTATAGGAAAAGCAAGGCATGATGAAAATAAAGAATTAAATGTAAGATTTCAAAGGGAAGCTCAAGAAGACAAAATCAAATATTATAATGAAATGGGCAAAGAGCTGGAGATAGAAAACCAAAAGGGAACAACATGCTCTGTATTTCTCAAGAAAAAGTTTCTCAAGAAAAAAGTTCAAGCCTCGAGCAGAAATAGTGAAAGATTCTACCAGGAAAATATTACACATCACAGGAAACATAAAAAGAACATGGAAGGAGCACATAGAGTCATTATACCAAAAAGGATTGGTGGCTGACCAACCATTTCAAAAGGTTGCATATGATCAGGAATCAATGGTACTGAAGGACAAAGTAGAAGCTGCCTTGAAGGAATTGGTAAAACACAGGCTCCAGGAATTGGTGGAGTATCAATTGAGATGTTTCAACAAACAAATACAGCACTGGAGGTGCTCACTTGTTTATTCCAAGCAATTTGGAAAACGGACACCTGACCAAGTAACTGGAAGAGATTCATATTTGTGCTTATTTCCAAGAAAGGGAATCCAGCTGAATGTGGAAACTATCAAATGGCATCATTAATATCTCATTCAAAAGTGGCTATAGTAGTATAATAACAGGTAACTGCCAGAAAATCAAGCTGGATTCAAAAGAGGGCCTGGAAGCAGGGACATCATTGCAGATGACAGAGAGATATTAGCTGAAAGCAGAGAACACCAGAAAGATGTCTATGTTTTATTCACTATGCAAAGGCATTTGACTATATGGATCACAACAAATGATGGATAACATTGCAAAGAATGGGAATATCAGAGTACTTAATTGTACTCGTGAGGAATCTGTACATGGATCAGGAGGCAGTCATTTGAACAGAACAAGAAAACATTGCTTGGTTTAAAGTCAGGAAAGGTTAGTGTCAAGTCTGTATCCTTTCACTCTTCAATCGCTGTGCTGAGCAAATAATCTGAGCAGCTGGGCTTTATGAAGAAGAACATGGCATCATCATTGGAGGAAGACTCATTAACAACCTGTGTTATCCAGATGACACAACTTTGCCAAAACTAAAGATTTGAAGCATTTACAGATGAAGATCAAAGGACACCTCTTTCAATATGGATTGTGCCTCAACATAAAAAAAAATCCTCACAACAGGGTCAGTAAGCAACTACATGATTTTTGGAGAAAAGATTGAGGTTGTCCAAGATTTGCTTGTTTCTACAGTCAAAACCCACTGAAGTAGCAGTCAAGAAAGAAATCAGAAGACATATTGCACTGGGAAAATGCTGTTGCAAAAAACTGCTTTAAAGTGTTGAAAAGTAAAGTTGTCACACTGAAGACAAAGATGTGCCTGACTCATGCCATGTTATTTTCAGTTACACTATATGCATCTGAAAGCTGGATGTTAAATAAGGGTGACAGGAGAAGAACTGAGGCTTTAGACTTATGATGCTGGAAATAAACATTGAATATACCTTGAACTGATAAAAGAACCAACAGATCTGTCCTAGAAGAAGTGCAACCAGAGTGCTCCTTGGAAGCAAGCATGGTTAGACTCCATCTTATATACTTTGGACATGTAGTCAAGAGGACCAATCCCTGCAGTTGGGACATCATATTTAGGAGAGTAGTGCATCAATGAAAAAAGGAAAACCCTGAATTAGATGGATTGACACAGTGTCTGCAACAATATGCTCAAAAATAAAAAAAGATTTGTGTGCCTGACACAATATTGGGGAATGTTTCGTTCTGTTGTATGTAGAGTTGCTATGAATCCAACCCAACTTCACGGCACCTAACAACAAATAGAAAAGCACTGGCAGCAATAGAAAAAGAAAACTAAAAAAGAAAAACTTAAAATTAGATAAAGGATAAATGAGAAAAATAAATTTTAAACCAAGAAAAGAAGAAAAATTTCAGAAAGAAATGACAAAGTACTGGTGTGGCTTCTATGTCCTCTAATTACTGGAGTCTCCTAGGTGGAGACAGTGGTCAATTGAAGTTGGAGTCCCTCGTCTTTTCTACAGTTATTTGGTTTTCGACTAGCTTTATCAAGGGTTGATGTCTGGCAGAGCTACCTTCACTCCAGGAATATCTCTTCTTGTGTCCTAGACCCTCTTCTGGCCACACTCAGCTTTGCTGCTTGTGAGTCCAGAATGTTCTCACATCTGCCTGAGACCTCCTAATTTGTCCTCCCTGGAATGGTTATGTCCAAGCCAAGGGATATCTCTGGGTTGTGTTAGAGAATGGGGAAAGGAAACAGGGCATTGAGATCTGAATGACACAACTCAGTGTTTTCATAACCTGCCCAATACTGAATGCTCAGTGGGCAGAAGGCCACTGGGATCAAGTACCCTGCTGTTACTGAGCTTCAGAGTTCTGAGTTGTATAGGCTTTTAACTGTGGCAGATTGGTGGCTCTAGATATCCTCCTATTCAGACAGCCTGCTAACCTCAGCATGGGGGTGGGGTGGTTGCTAGTCTTCACAGTTCAGCTCAGGAGATGGGGTCGGCTCCTTCTCCCAAGAGGTAGGGCTACTGTTCACCTTTCCTGAGCCTTCTGCTGCCTGAATTTCTCAGTGCATCAGCACACCACCTTCCTCTTCTCTGGAACTGCCTGCTGCAGCTGTATCTCACCCTGGTTGTGGTAGATTGCCCCCAAGCTCCCTGGCCTGTGATTTTTTTCCTTGCTTTCAGGCCTCCAGAGTAGATCAGTCTGAGACAATAGATTCCCTCTCAAGATGGTGCCCAGCCACCTACCTCGGAGACGAAGGGTGTGGTAAATGGATCTCTTCTCCAATGCCCACCCTTTCATAGGGAAAAGCCACAGTTTCACTAAATTCCCTGAGTGGATCCATGGTTTTCAAGGACTATGTATTTGTCCTATGGAACTGCCAGTCTCTTCACTAGTGCCCTCTAGCTTACCTTTTGGATGAGGCTTCTGTTCTACCCATCCCCTGCTTCAGAATAGCAGCTGAACACGTCACCTGCTTGCTCCTCGCTAAGTAGCCTTTCTATTCTCTGTACTTTGAGATTGTCCTATCACCTACTTTGAGGTTTCTGTACTGTTCCAGTCTTTCTCTTTGGAAAAGAGTCTGTTCGTTCATATCCTGACTCCTTTGTTTCACCACATCACACAGAAGCTGCTTCTAACCCACCATCTTACCCCAAAAGTCCCTCTCTCTAAGTTTCAATCAACCACTTGCAACAAGATATAAATGCATAACCTGTGTTTTAATATGGAATCTCAACCATAGTCATGGATTCATTGTTTTGGCTAAATGGGACAACATTGCCTTCAATGGAATTTGAAACTTTGCTCTCAGATCCAGGGGGTAAGAACATGATACTGGGTTTTAAAAAAAAAAAATCTTCTCTACCTAAAGAAAGACGTAGTTTGGCTTTCTCTTTTTCTGCAAATGTTTTTGGAAGTAATTTTAAATGGGAGACTACACACCTTCCCGATCAGATATCAAGCTCAGTGTTAAAAGAGAAAAGAAAAAGAATAAGTTTATTATGTAGGGAAATTTAAACAAAGGAAACGCAAACATGGGCACATTTGAGTAGGATTGGAACAAATCCAAACAAATAGAGGAAGGAATCTAGTTAACAAGGGCTCCTAAAATAAGAGGATTCCAGGAATACGTGTTGCTTTGGGAGATGCTGGTAAATGACTGGGGGAAATATGGGACTGTGGCCTCTGTTCAAAAGTTAGAGGCCTTGTCACTGAGAAGTTCTAGCCAGCTAGCTAGGCTGCCTGCATTTGGGGAGGAACCTCCCTTACCTTCTCAAACCCCTTCACCCAACTATTATGGGTGTCAGAGTCTGCTATGGTTTGAATGTGTGGTCCCTGAAAACATCCATGCATTAAAGGCTTGGTCCTTTGGGTGGTGGTATTGAAAGGTGCTACGAGGGTCTCGTGGGAGGTTCTGGGATGTTGGGTGTTGAGGGCATACTTTCAAAAAGGAGTGTGGGACCCTCGTCTCTCTCTGCTTCCTACCATGTTCTGCCCTGCTTTCTTGTAACAATATGTTGCCCTTACCAGAGGCCCAAAGTGTGGGATCACCTGATCTTGGGCTGGAAACTCCAGAACCATCAGCCAAAATAAACTTTTCTCCTTGTAAGTTAGTTGTCATTGTTATAGTAATTCGAAGCTGACTAATACAGAACCACACAGGCAACCCCCTGAGGATGCTTCCTGTATACTTAGTCAGTTGGGGCAGAAAGTCTCTGTCTCCCCACACTGACAGCCACATTGACAGCCAAAATGAACATGAGATGGAGTGAGCAACCTAGCACCCGATGGAGCCAGATGGCATGAACACTAAGACATTGCAGTCAAGGAGGCTGTAGAGCTGAGATTGAGGGCCCTGGCTTCAGAAATAGACTTTGCTGGGTGTTTATCCCAGTTTTCCACTTGCTAGCTACATGACTGTAAGTTTCTAATTTCTCTACACCTCAGTTTTGAAACCTATACAATGAAGCTAAAAGTCAGTGCCAACTCTAGGATCTACATTGAGATTTAAAGAGCTCATACATATAAAGAGTTTAGCACAGTGCTTTTTACATAGAAACCACTAAATAAATGATAAAGATGCCATCCAGTACTTAGATTAAAGTTGGGCATCATCACTCATATTCCAGAATTGTTAGTGATATTCCATGACCTGGTAGGTCCAATAATATTTGTGAAAGCCAAAAAAAGCTTATCTCTCCTAATAAGGGACCAGCTGTGTCTAAGCTCTTGGCATCTGTTACTACAATTCCTCTGAAACATTTTTCAATAATATGGTGCAAGAAAATGTGCACAGGATTTAGAGCCAGGAAAATACCCCAAAGCATCCAACAGATTGCTGCCAGAGTCACTGTCACTGGTAGAACCATGCTTCTGAGAGTCAGCAGCCTGTCTTCTCTTACACATTCCAGGAAGAATGCCTATGGAGAGGGCAAAAGAGAGTGCTTCCCACCCTGAGCTTCAAATCTGTGCGTGGGACCTTGTTTATTGCCTCTATTTTTAATTCTATTCTTCCCCTCTTGGTGCTACTAACTTGGCTCTTGGGATGATGTTCCTTAACTTCTGCTTTTGCTCTCCTGTAGATCTGAGACTTTGGGAACTGACCCTGGACCATGTTAGGCTCTAACTCATTCCTTCAGGGCTTCAGTTTAATTTGATGTGCAAGAAAAGATGTTACTTCCTTTACCTGAACAATTACTAAGTATCTCTGTGCAGGTTGTTGTTGTTATTGTTGTTGTTATTATTAGGTGACTTCGAGTCAGGTCCAATTCATATGAAACACTCCCCAACACTGTACCAGGCACCTGATCTTTTTTATGTTTAAGCCCATTAATGCAGCCACTGTGTCAATTCATCTAATTGAGGGGCTTCCTGTTCTTTTGTTGCCCTGCCACTCTCCCAAATATGACGTGCTTTTCCAGGAATTTGTCCCTCCTGACTACATGTCCAAAATATGTAAGATGTGGTCCTTGCTTCCAAGGAACACTCTGGTTGCGCTTCTAGGATAGATCTGTTATTTTTTTTTTCACAGTCCGTGATTGTCTCCAGCACCATAATTCTTAAAGCTTCAATTCTTCTCCTGCCTCCCTTATTCAATGTCCAGCTTTCACAAGCACATGAAACAACCAGAAATACCATGGCACGAGTCAGGTGCACCTTTGTCTTCAAAGTGACATCTTTACTTCTCATTTCTGGAGGTACAGAATTCTAACGCTCCAATGACATATTTGAATAGGCTGCCATTTACCAAGGGTCAAAGATCATATTTTGACTCTCAGAAGCCCTACAGATGGAAACCTTATGATTTGATATCCATATCTGATAGAATTTAGCAGCAGACAGTACTGGGGAAGGCAGAGAGAAAAGATTCTCAAGGAATAGAGCATAGTCATTATGTGCATAGAGAATCACCCAGAAAGAGACTGTGTAAAGCAAGCACTCTGAAGCGTCTCAGAAGGAGGTAGCATGACTGCAGGTCATCTTACCTGGCCTGTCCTAACAATCCAAAAGCATGTATTTTATACATATCACCATATATGCATGCTTTTAGTTTAGGTGGGATTTACCTTTTCAGTCTTAGGATTTCTGCTCTATACAAGGCAATATCTATCCTACATAGAGGGTAGTCCATCACCTCACAGAGCCTCCAACATAGAGACAATTCCAAATCAATTTCCCTCACTCTAGTGTTACCACAAGCATTGGGATGTTATAGGAGTTTAGGACAAAGCCCCAATAACCAGAATTAGGCTTAGCCACCCATTTCCAATACACCAATTAAAAGAGCTGAGTCATGACAAAAAGCAGAGAAAAGATATTTAATGAATGTGCACACTGGGAAGAAGAGCAGATAAAGGAAACCTATGACCCCTAAGTCTAACTTTTGGGGAATTGTATGAGCTTAGGTTCGTTGTTATTGCTGTTGTTATTAGGTGCTGTTTAGTCAAGTCTGACTCATAGTGACCCTGATAGAGTTTTCAATGCTCATTGTTTCACAATTGCTTCAGAAGTGGATTGTCATGTCATTTTCCCATTTTTGCAGTGCTAGGGATCGAACCTCAGTCATCAGAGAGTGCAGTGTGGCACTGCATCAACTGAGCTAGACCCCAATGCTTAGGTTTTGGTTTTTTTGTTTGTTTTTGTTGTTGTTTTTTTTGCGGTACTGGGGGTTGAACCCAGGGCCTCGCGCCTGCATGCTTTGCAAGTACTGGACCACTGAGCTGCACCCCCCAGTCCATTTTTTTTACTTTTTGAGATGGGGTCTCACTAAATTACACAGACTGCCTCTGGTCTCGAACTTGTGATCCTCCTGCCTCTGCCTCCTGAGCTGCTGGGATTATAGGCATGCGCCACCACACCCGGCTTCCCAATGCTTAGGTTTAAGTCGAGGAAAAGTTAGGGGTAGGGGTGAGAAGTATGCATAATTAAATAGTCCTTTTCAGAGAATAATCTCAGTTCTGGTTTTTCAGGGTGGT
Organism: Pedetes capensis; assembly: GCA_007922755.1. Lineage (NCBI taxonomy): Eukaryota > Metazoa > Chordata > Mammalia > Rodentia > Pedetidae > Pedetes > Pedetes capensis. The sequence goes on from VMDO01015842.1 coordinate 18,703, forward strand.
TTTAGGAAGTTACTCCCACTGCTGGAGGGATTATTTGCAGTGTCTTGTCAAAGAGATGTCTATTGATTAAACTTTCCCAGATCTAAAGTGGCAGTACATTTAGTACAAAGGCTAGAGATCTTTAGATGCTTTTTGGGGTCTGAAATAGGACAGTTTTGGGTCCAACTGAGTAGTTAAGATTTTCAGTAGAATAGTTTATCAGTGCCAATTACAAGGGTTTTCCATAGGAGCACAACCAATAAGATATAGAAATATTTAGTTAGGGATTTGTCATGAGGGATTGACTCAGGTAATTGTAAGGCAAAAAAGTCCCATGATCTGCTGTCTGCAAGCTGGAGGTTGAGGAGAGCCAGTGGTGTAATTCTAATCCATGACAAAAGGTCTGAGAACCTGGAGAGCCAATAATGTAATCTCAATCTGAGTCTGAAAGCCCAAGGGTCGGAGAAGGTAGATCTAAGAATCAGGAGCACCAATATCAGAAAAGTAGAACAGGAGAAGGTGACTGTCCCAGCTCAGAGTGAATTTGTCCTTTCCTCTGCCTTGCTCTTATCAGGCCATGGATGGATGAACTCTGCCCACATTGGTAAAGGCAGATCTTTATTCAGTCTACCAATTCCAATGCTAATCTCTTCCAAAACCATCTTTGCAAGCACACCCAAAATTAATGTTTTTGGGGATATCTAGGAACTCTTTAGCGCAATCAAGATGACACTTTATCTGACTCATGTGGGGTCACTGCTTCCTCAAGCTCTGAGTGATCTCTTCAAATCAGGATTTCTTAACTACAGCACTACAGACAGTTGTCGTTCTTGTTAAGTGACATCAAGTTGGGTCCGACTCATAGTGTATCCTATGTACAGTAGAGCAAAACCTTCCCTGATTCTTTGCCAATAAACAATATTATTTATGTTTATGTTTATGTTATGTTTATGTTATGTTATGTTTATGTTATGTTATGTTTATGTTGCGGATACTATGTCAATCCATCTGGTGGAAGGAGCTCCTTTTTTTCATTGACCTGCCACTCTCCCAAACATGATGTCCTTCTCTAGGGATTGGTCCTTCCTGACTACATGTTCAAAATAGGTGAGATGCAGTCTAGCCATGCTTGCTTCCAAGGAATACTCTGGTTGCACTTCTTCTAGGACAGATCTGTTGGTTCTTTGGGCGGTCTATGGTATATTCAATAATCATCTCTAGCACCATAATTCAAAAGCATCAATTCTTTTCCTGTCTCCCTTGTTCAATGTCCAGCTTTCACAACCATATGATGCAACTGAAAATACCATGGCATGAGTCAGGGGCATCTTCATCTTCAATGTAACATCTTTACTTTTCATGCAGACAATTAGGGCCAGATGATTGTTTGCTGTGGGGCTGTAACATGCATTGTAGGATGTTAAGCAACACTCATGATTGATACCCACTGTGTGCCAGTAACAATACTCTCAGCACATTCTTCTCCCATTAATGACAACCAAAAGTATCTCCAGATATTGTGAAATGTCCCAAATTGGGGGAGGGGATAAGGAAGATAAAGAAATCATCACTTACTGAGGGCCACTGTTTTATAACATACTCAGTAAATATGCACTGCAGTGTACTCCTTTTCTCTGACCACAAGTGCTTTGGCTTTTGCAGGTACCATTTTTAAAAAATACTTCTCCAGCTCAGCATGGTGATGCATAACTGTAATCCCAGCTACTCGGGAGGAAGAGGCAGGAGGACGGCAGATTCAAGGCAAAAGGCAGCCTGCTTAACTTAGCAAGACCTTTTCTCAAAATAAAAAATAAAAAAAGGGATACAGGTGCAGCTCATGGGTAGAGCGCTTGCAAAGTATGTGCAAGGCCCTTGTTTCAACCCCCAAGTAAAGAAAGAAAGAAAGAAACAATGAATGAATGAAAGAAAGAAAAAGTACTTCTTCAGTGAGGCTTATTTTGATTACTCTGTACAAATTATTTCTTTGTACCTTTGTCTACATTTCTATTATACCACTATCACCACCTGCTATAACTCAAAAAGCTGAACCTCAAATTCACATTTTTAAACATCTGAATGAGTTTAAACATCTGCTTCTAGGCAAAGAAATTATCTTAGCTATTAAATATTTAAGAAAACGCCCATGAGAATCTTGGTCATCCTACAGTTATTTGGCCTCTGACTGGTTTCTTTACAAAATGAGCAAATTTGTAGAATACCAGATCAAAATTCATAATTTAATTATAAATAGAAAGAGAATTAGAGAAGGTAGACTTCAGGGAGACAGCTCTTTGCGGTAAGCAACATTGTCCATGATGAACAAAGGGAGCAGTGAGCAAAAGTGACCTCACACAAAAATGTTCACGTCTGAATATAAAATGCCAATTATGAAACCAATAGAAGAAAACACAAAGGAATAACTCTGTAACCTTGGGATAAGAAGGATTTTCTAAACAGTGACAAAAAATATACAGATTATAAGAGTTGGAGAAGGTGCCAGGTGTGGTGTCACATTCCTATAATCCCAGCAGCTCAGGAGGCGGAGGCAGGAAGATTGCAAGTTTGAGACCAGAGGCAGTCTGCGTAATTTAACAAGACCCTGTCTCAAAAAGTTAAAAAAATGGGCTAGGGGTGCAGCTCTGTGGTCCAGCACTTGCAGAGCATGCAAGCGTGTGGCCCTGGGTTCAACCCCCAGTACTAAAAACAAAACAAAACAAAAAAAAGAGTTGGAGAAGGTCATGGCAATACTCTCCTGAAGCAACCCTAAAACAGTCAGCCATTGAAAACACTATGAATACCAGGCACTGATATAGTGCTAGGCCTGGCACAGTGTCAAGCAATGTTTCATTTGGTTGTACATAGGGTTGCTCTGCATTGGACCTGACTCCACAGCATCTCACAACAAGTGGGTGTTATGTTGAGAGAGGGAGAAAGTTGGGGAACACAAAGGATGATGGGTAGAGGAGAGCTCCCCCCACTCTCCACATTACTCCAACTAATACCCTTCTCTCTCAAGACCAAAGCTGGGACAATAGAAGACCAGACACATACCTGCCTGTCTTGTGTCCTATCTTTTTCCACCTCACCATTCCCTAATGATGTAAAGTGTAACTGAACACAACTGGGTTCACATCTTGGTGATTGCAAAGCCTAAAACAAGGATAGTCAAGAAATTAAAAAGTGGAGAAAGATTTATTACCTGCAACAGGTAAAGAGAACATGGGAGTTATTTCCAAAGTAATACTCTCCTCGAACAAAAGAATCATGGGGATTTTATTTGGGCAGCCTATATATATTCATATAGGAAAGGACTTTAGGCATGGGCACATTCCTGGACATGCTCAGTTAAGGACTACATTCCTATGTTGTTTTTGTTGTTAGGTGCCTTAGACTCGGTATCCGACTCATAGCGGCCCTATGTACAACAGGCAAAACACTATTGTCAGTGCTTCTCTGCTATTCATAGGGTTTTCAATGGTGGATTGTTTTTTGGGAGAGGGTTGCTGGGTACATCTCCCAAGCCTACAGCACCTGGTGTTCCCAGCAGGTCTCCCATCCAAGTACTAACCAGGCCCAACCCTGCTTAGCTTCTGAGATCTGACAAGATTGGATACCACAGGGCTATGGCTGTAGGCACATTCCTATACATACTCAATTTAAGGTCATAGTTCAAGAAGAAAAGGTAGCAGACATATTTTGGGGCATGTTTAGCTCAAGGTCATGGAGCTCATGTTTGAAAGGTTAAATTCATGACAGATAGGAACACTTTTGTACATCCTCCACTTTCAACATAAAGATAGTGAATAGGAACAACTCTGACACGCTCAGTTTTCTCCAAAAAGTTTTAGCTGGAAAAAAGTAAAGGGTACTTTGAAAGTGCATGAATATAGGAGTTTGCTCATAAAGTTACCCGTCTCACTTAGCAGCTAACTAAAGCAGACTGCTTTTTTGTTTATTTCCCTTGGGAAGTGTCCTTACTCTCCCATTTCAGTGGCAGCCTCATAGGATTGCTGTCATAGGTACAGGAATATCACCTCTGTATACAAGTGGAATTCTGGGAGTCTGCATTCCTGGCTTTGCTGCTGATCATCTAAAGGGAGAGAAGACAGAAGTTTTTTAAAGCCTTCCTCCAGAGAGTAATCTGGCTTGCAAGGCTACTTGCTTATTGCAATATCTTATTTTGGATGTCAGAGGCTGCCTATTCCCTCAGTCATCCCTCAGGAGAAGGGAACCTCAAGCCAACAAGGACAAAAGGAAAGAGAGAAAAACACATTATAAGTTAATTTAAATGTTATGCAGCTATTTGCTTATTTATTTATATTTCATGGAAGAGTAAAATAGCACTCTTTTAGTGACTTTCTAAGGAATAGCAATAATCTATCTCACATCCCATACAACTTCAACTTGTTAAACTGTCTTTATAATTTGGTTTGTTTTTAACTGAGTAACAGACGTGAAGGATATGACTTCAAGGTTTTTTATAGATGAGTACTGAAGCAGTGTCCACTACCAATAGGTGTTCTCTTGTGATGCCAAAAGTTCTGCAAATCCAGTGTCCTTGGAAATTTGTCTAGAAACATGCTTCCTGTTCTTATACAGATCCTCACGATTTTCAAGTTCAATTTTCTTCAGTTCTAGTTTCACAAAAATAACTACTTTTAGTTCTTTACCCTTATCGTATATATGAAGCACATTTAATAGGAAAGATAAAGAGATTCATAATATCCTTATATAACCCATAATGTGCATCCAAGACCAATTCATATTTAGGAATAATTCATGTATTTTAAATAACCACAGAATCATGATATACTAATACTATCATCCTAATATTGTTGTATTGTTGTGCAGTCAAGTCGGTGTCCAACTCATAGCAACCCTACATACAACAGATGACACACTATTGTTAGTGCTTCTCTGCTATTCATAGGGTTTTCATTGGCTGATTGTTTTTTGGGAGTGGGTTGTTGGGTCCTTCTCCCAAGTCTATAGCACCTGGTGTTCCCAAATGGTCTCCCATCCAAGTACTAACCAGGCCCCACCCTGCTTAGCTTCTGAGGTCTGACCGGATCGGAAGCCACAGTGGTATAGCAGCAGGCCATCATCATAATATGATTGCCTAAAAGAAAGGGCTTGCTGAATATAAGAGATTATTTTTCACTCTTTAGTATAATAAATTCTCCCTTGCTATTTTAGAATTTCTTCTAAACAGCCCATCCTACTTTTTCCATAGAGGAGATATTTAGTAGCTATTCTCACAGCTGCTGTGATAAACTGAAAGTGCACTGGGGTGGTAACAACAATGTCTGAATCCAGTCTCCTAAACTCAGATTTTCAGAGGACAGCTAAATCTCACTGTTCCCAAAGGCATCACACACTCAATGCGCCCCAGCTGAACTCTCTTCTCCAAACATTCCTGCTTCTTTGACCATTATTATGGTTATTATCTTACAGCTAAAAAATTTGAATACCTTGAGGCATTTTCCGCTCAGATCTCTTTGAAAACCAAAATCACAAAATTCTCTAGATTACCCTACATAATGTCTCTGAAAAGTGCCTTTACCTACTCATGTTTATGGCCACTGCCTTAGTACAAAACCACTTCCTCACTGCCAGTATTATTGCAAAAACTTTCTCACTAGGCTCTGTTCCACCACTATGGGTCTTTTCGGATGCATTAAATGTTGCCATAATGTCTATACCAATGATAATTTCAATTTTATAGAAGCTTACTCTTTCCAGAGCATTTTTAAACATACCTTTGGATGCATCTAATCATGTCATTCTTCTCTTTAATATCACTAATATATCAACTTTTCTTTAGGTTTTTTTTTTTTTTTTTCTATCCCATTTTCCCCTGTAGAGTAAAATAGAATGTCCTTAGCCTGGTATTCAAGAATCAAGACTTTGACCTGGCATACTTTGTTCCCCAGCACCAGGAAACCCCTTGTACTCATCTATATAAGTTGCCTGGGACTTCTATAGCAAAGTACTACAAACTAGGTAGGCCAAATAACAGGTAGTTATTGTCTCATAGTTCTGAAGGCCAGAAGTCTGAAATCAAAGTGTTAGTATGGATGATCCCAGTGAAGCTACTTAAGAACGATTTTTTCTTGGCTCTTCTAGTTTCTGGTAGCCCCAGTTGTTTCTTAGCTTACAGCAGCATAATTGCAATCTCTGTCACTGTCTTCATATGACATTCTCCTTATCTTTTTATATTACCTTCCCTCTATGTCTTCCTATCTCTGTATACATTTCCTCTTTAGAAGGATGCTAGTCATTGGATTAATGCCCACCCTAAAGACTGCATTTTACTTTGATCACCTCTTGATCACCCTTATAAAAGTCTTCTAAATAAGGTTCCATTCTGAAGAAGTGGGAGTTAGGACTCCAGCATATCTTTTGGAAGTCACGGTAGGACAGACATGGTCCAACCCCTAACATCATCCAAGCAGGCCAAACTCCTATTTGTGGTCACTGTTCATGCTATTTTCCTGGCCCAAATGCATCAATCCTCCTCAATAATGCCCTCTCCCCCATGCCACCAGTCCACCTGAGTCCTCCATTTCTGCTCCTGCAGTAAGGATGACCATGCTTCTACGGCCAGAGAGTTCACAATCTCACAATTCATGCTTCTCTCCTCAAAATTATTTTGCATCTCCAGGGTACACAATATGGAGCAGAGGTCCTCAGTGGAAGCAGAATGATCAGTACACTATATGAATTCATGGATACAGGCCAGTTCCCTGAACTATGGTGGGAGTGGAAGTATATGTCAAGAAAAATATGTGTGTGGTGTGGTATGGAGCAAGTGTGTATGTGTATGGCCATGTGCACACATAAGATGACTAAATGGCACAAGATATTCAAGGAATACAGTCAGCACTCAACACCCATGAGTTCTACATCCATAGATTGAACCAACTACAGAAGGTATTCAAAAATAATTGCATCTGTACTGAACATGTACAGATTATCTTTTCCTGTCATTATTTCTTAAACAGTACCACTGTTTACATAGCATTTGCATTGTATCAGAAATATAAGTAGTGATTCAAGAGATGATTTAAAGTATATAAGAAGATGTACATAGATTATATGCAAATACTACTCTGTTTTATATAAGAGACTTGAGCATCTGTGGATTTTGTCCACAGGGTTTCCTAGAAGCAATCCCCCATGAATTCAGAGGGGCAATTATATTTTTAATATTGATCACGGTAGCAGAGGGTACAGAAAGTAAAGATACAGGCTAAAAATGCAGTATGGTCTTATAAAAATAACAAATTATAGTAGGCTTTATGAATTATTTACCACTAATTCCAAACTAGTATACAATATGATGCTATTATGTTTGTCCTTAAATGTTTGTCCTTTGTTAGAAAATTTTATTTTCTGATTGCCAAGAGCAAAATCCTTCCTTGGGATACAATAAACCTATAAGTCCGCCTCCCCTTTTTTCCCCCTTTTTCCTCTTCTCCTTATCATTCTTACATCTGTTATACCTCCAGTGCTCTTCTTTGCTCTGGTGTTATCCTGGTCTGGTTGTTCAGATCCAAGGTCACTGTAAAGAAAATTGAGGTAAGGAGAAGGAGAGTTCTCCAAAGAGCCAGACACCTGGTACAGTGCAGCAGGAACTTCTGCTTGTCTCATTCCAGGGTAGTCACAACAGGTAGGAGGCTGCTCTGTGCCTAACCTGAAAAGCAAAGCAGCAGAATCCCCATGGGGCTCAGAAATGCCCTGACTCTTCTACCTGTGGGTGACAGGCTCACTAAGAGGCAGGAACATGACCCAACCCAAAGGCAGCTTTGAAGAATCTCTTCCTTACCTTTTGTTTATCTTTCCCTCTTTCAGAGCTACAGGCTTTAAGCCATGCTATTTGAAGGAATAAGTGTACATATATGCAATTGATATTAATCTAAGCCAGGGAAAAAAGCAAAACAAACCAGACAAAGAAGTTGGCTGCCAGCTAGGAGGTTTCATTTGTTTTCATTTGTGAACTCCAATTCTACCCATAATGTTGAAATGTTAAAGAAATTTGCAACAGCTGAAAATAAAAGCTTTGGCATTTTTAAGGATATTAGAATGCTACATTCTATTGCACTATTTTCTTTCATCTTACTATACTTTTCATGACATGGGACGTAGTTTGAGACTTTAAAAAATCTGGTGAATGTGAGACAAGTGATATGAGAAAACACATAACCAAGGTTAATATGTTGTTCAAGTGCAATGAAGGACAGAATTAAGTTTCCATCCATTCTTTTTTGTTCTTGATACCTTCAATGACTCTTTTTGTAAACTGTAAATATAGATAGAAATGCTCATAAAATTCCCTTCCTTTGCTCAAAACTTTTCAACTCATTTCCCATTTTAAACAGAATTTTACAAATAGAAATAAAAGCAAATGAACCTAAGGTATTTCAAAATTATAACAAAGCATACATACAATACTTATGAATACTCTGACCATAAAATTGTGAAAGAAATATTTACATCGGTAGGGATCATTGGTGTTAATACATTAATATATTTTCTTACAGTTTTTTCATACATAAAAATTAGTAATTTTATAATTTTAGATACCACATACTCTTTCTTTTAGCATCTGTTTTTTGATCCATTGCACATACAGAAAATGGCACATAACAAATGTGCAGCTAACAAAAATATTTAAAGAACCTTCATAGCCACTATCCTGTTGAAGCATCGTCCAGAGTGCAGGAGCCCTCATCAATATACCTCCTGAGCAGTCTTTCTTACCAAATAACTTCTGCTAATGACTTTATTGCTCAGGTTGCTTGACAAAGACCATTGATGCCAGTGCAAGTATTCCAATTGCCTGAGGTTTTTCTTTTCTCTCAGTAATTGAACTATTAATTAGCCATTTTGATTTTATATATCAGTGTTTAGAGCTTGTTTTCTGAGAATCTTCTCCTGCAAAATGGATCTGATCTTGTTGCTGCCAAAATGACATTTCTAAGTCTAAAAGATAAAGTCTAGATGATAGCACGAGATGAAATAATCAAGAAAATACACACGGTCACAGGAGGTTGAACCATCGTGAGCCTGCCAGTATTCCCAAGGCACCACATATTTGACCTTCCCATTAGCTCAGTACATAAATGCTTTTTTCCACAGATACTTTGTTGTTTTAATATCAGAGCAGGAAATTTGTCTACAAATTAAGCTAAAGTTGCAAGCATTAAAATATGATTTCCCAGCATCTTGTTGACCTAGTCTTTTGCCTTCATTTTAAAAGTATTCTTAAAATTATGCTCCAAACCTGAATTTGGGAATTTATGGCAGTCTATTCAGGGCTCAGCGAGCTATAGAAGATACATAGGAAGAAGGCAAGATGGAGGAAGGAAGCAGTGACTGTTCTTCATCACCAGCTATCTCCACCAGCCTCCCCCATGTTCAAAGCAACACAACTAAACCACATTTACAATTTTCCTCCTCAACCGAAACAGGATCAGATTCACCCAGTCTCTTCACTAAGACTTCTTCCAAATTGGGAGGAGGATATGAACAACAAAAAGTTTGCTAAGAGATGTTGTTGTTGTTGTTAGGTGCCCTCGAGTCAGTATCCGACTCATAGAGACCCTCATAGGGTTTTCAATGGCTGTTTCGGGATTACTTTGGGAGTAGACTGCCAGGCCCTTCTCCTATTTTTGCGGTGCTGGGAATTGAACTCGGGCCCTCAGAGACTGCAGCACAGTGCTCTACAAACTGAGCTAAATCCCAGCCCCTGCTAAGAGATAAGTGACAATAATTATATTGTCACATTGAGCAAAAACAATTAGAGACACAATGAAAACACAGCTTTTTCAGTTTTCCATTTCAATGAGGGGAGCATTTCCACTGTCACAGAAGAAAATCTTACCAGAAATCGCTCATTATTTTCTTCTCACTGTGCATGTAAAATAATTCCACAGGCATTTGAATGTATCACAGAAGTGTAATCTGTTCAGTCCAATGTAGGAACTAATACTGTAAGATTTATTGAAAAGTTAGGCTGGGGCTGGGGCTTAGTGGTAAAGTTCTTGCCTAGCACACACAAAGCCCCAGATTTGATCCCCAGCACTACAAGACAAAAATAAATAAATAAATTTTTTAAAAGTCAGATAATGTCCTGGCTGTGTAAGGCTTGTACTGGCCGAGTTATTTGAGGGAAAGGAAGATGTGATTAACTGCTTCTCTCTTCCTCTCTTCACCCCCTCCCTTCCTTTAGCAGTAGTTTCCACCCAGCCAGTGAGAGGGAGAACAGGCAAGGAAACAGGATGAAAAAGGTTTTAATTAGTGAGTGGGTGGTCCTAGGATTAGCTCTGGACTCCCAAGGCCTCTCTCCTATGTCAAAAAACCTCTCTCTCCCATGAGCTCCTCTGTGGACTCTTGTTGCCCCTATGTCTGTCCTTCTGACCACAGCCCCATGACCAGGGCTGTGTGTCTCTTCCTCTGTCCAATTTTCCCTGTGCATTCCCAAACATGTAGTGATGTTTCGGTGCAGATTGCCTGTTCTTCTTGCCCTGATGTTGGTAGTAGGGAGGTTAGAGCCACTCACTCTACTCTTTTATATTTTCAAAGTGAACAAGCAGGCTTAAGACTCCATGAGTAATCATCAGTGAAAATTCTTTCAGAACCATATGAATCATTCACATTTTGGCATCTGCCTCAGTTAAAACTTGGCTTAACATTCTGTTAAATGCTTATTTTCTCTTTAAATAGTTAATTTAACAAACATTTATAAAGAGCTAATTATATGCCAAACTCTCTACTAGGAGATAATTTACAAAAGCAAGCATAGTACTTTCTTTCCTTGAAACCACTCAGTCTTAGGAGAATGAAGGTATTGGAAGGATAAATCTGAGACAAATCAGGGAGACCCACCTCTCCCTGGGACACTGGACAGGTAATTCAGCATTATTAAAAGCACTGTTAAACATTGTTAAAATCAGTATTGTTGTTAATGATAAGATTTTCCCTATAAGCACTACTTCCAATATTTATTCTGCAAATAACCACAGATATTGGGGGATAGGACATTTTGACTTCACAATTGGCAATTCTTGGGCCCTCCCTTACTATTCTGGTAGCCTTTTGTAAAGGACACTCAGCCAGGCAGCCAACTGAACCACCTTTATACCAGCTTTAAACACTGCACAGATGCCTTGAGGAAGTCACATGACAATTGTTGCTCCAGCACAACTCCAGCTCCAGAAGATACAGCCTCTAAAGTTGACCTAGCAGAAAAGGGATAATTTGGGGAACACAAAAGAAGGAGGGAGAGATCTAGCAAAAGGAAAAAATCCTGGGAGAGGAGATGGGGGAGAGGAGGAACAAGGAGGAATGAGAAATGGGGGAGGCGGTGACCTCAGGGTGAACAGCCCAACTTTAATAGTCCCAGAAATAATTATAATAACACCAATAATACCAAAGAATGGTATCAATATAGATGGACTAGAAAATTCATAGTAATAGTACTGACAATGTAAAAAGAAAGTTCACTGCAGAAAAAGTTTCGATCTTAAACATAATTGGAACCCAAGGATGTATATAAAAATATTACCATAAAAAGACAAGCAAATGGAAGAGAAGTCTTTGGTGGGGGGTTGGGACAGGGGGAGGAAGTGCACAAGTGTGTAAGAGGGAACTTATCTTTGTAATGTACAATAAAATGCATATATGGAAATGTCACAATGAAAGGCATGTCATAATGAATCATATCAAGGTGTACATTAAAAATTTCCAATAAAAAAAGAAGATACAGCTTCAATCATGACTGTTTCAAATAGTTTGCAGTTTTCACTGGTCTTTTTTTTTTTTTTTTTTTTTTTTTTGCCACCACAAGCACTGGTGAACTCTAAATGACCCTGCAACCATTTCTACCCAGGCCAGAGGAGGAGTACTTTCCCTGGTGCCCTAGAAGAAAGACTTCTTTGACTGACGTAAAATGGACAATGTGTGATTTGTATAAACACAAGCCTTCATTTGTATGACAGGTTTTCTGTGACTGATGCAAACATCCCTTTCTGGCTATATAAGGAGGCTATTCAGCTCACTCAGGGAATGAGCTGGAAGATACTCTCCTGTGCTGCCTCCTGGGATGTTGCAACATTATTAGTTATTGTTGTTAAGGGTCATCAAGTCAGGTTTGACTCATAGCAATTCTATGTACTAGCAAAATACTCCCCAACACTTTGCCATTGCTGGCACTATGTCAGTGCTTCTCTGCTATTCATAGGGTTTTCAATAGCAGATTGTTTCAGAATTGTTTCAGGAGTGGGTCACCAAGTCTTTCTCCCATTTTTGTGGTCCTAGGGATTGAACCCAGGGCCTCAGAAAGCACAGAGCAGCATTCTAACAAATGAACTAAACCCCAACCCCATTGCAACATTAGGTCCAGTAAAAGGCTTTTCTTGACTGGTACTTTTTGCCTACTTTTAGTAGCATGGGTTAAGCAGGTAACACAAAGAAAGAAGCAAAGACATCTGAGCAACAAAAAACAGCAGAGCAATGGTGACAGCAGTGGAGAGGACAGTAGAGTGGCAGGACAGCAAGGCAGCTGTTTTGCCAATCTGCTGAAGTGGATTGGCAGCCAACTGTTTTAGTGGCAGTACAAGAATGAAACTAGGAGCAAGGAGCCACTCCCATGATGAGCTGGAGCTGACATGGGAACTGTGAGGATCTGCTAATTGACAGGAAAGAGAGTGTGGCCCCCAAGTAGCTCCCACAATTGGCCAAAAGGGGGCCAAGAACACTGCAGCTCTGACAGCAGCAGCAGGGAAGTGGCCATGAGAACTATGGCCTTAAAGGAGCAGAACTGACTAATTTGCAGGCCTATTGGTAAAAGCAGGAAGGCAGACAGCTGCACTGCCATCTTCAAAAAAAGTAGGGCTGCAAGATCCATGATTGGCAGCATCAGAAACAGCCACCACAGCAGAAGAGGAGAAATAGCTACCTCCTGGATAGGGGCAGTGGTGACAGTCATAGGTGTAAGAGACAACTGAACAGTTCCAGAACAGCAACCAAGGTAGGAAGAAGAGGGGCAGCAGAAGTAAAGAGAAGGCCAGAGAGAATAGAGAACTGAGGCCAAATGATAAAAGGCTATAAAAGCCAAAGAAGAGAAACTGCAGGCTCTGGTTTCTAGAAGAATTCCGGAAAGCTGTCAAGTCTTCAAGATGAAGGATCTTAGACACCCTAGACCCAGGAACTATAACACTGACTGCTGTCAAGGGCTGAGGATCCCAATACCTAGGCCTGTCCAGAGATGCAACATCAGCTTCTGTCAAAGGCTTAGGATTCCCAAACTTTTCAGCCTATGTAAGAGCTATAATGCTTACAGGAATAGGTATTCCAATCTTCTTGACCAGCAGAAGAGTTGTAACACTGGAAAGTGTCACTTGCTGCTCCTGCTGAGGCTGCTGCAGCTCCTGCCTGCTTGCTGTCACCACTTGCTGTCATCAAATGCTGAAGGATATAAATCCTTTCAAAAACCAGAACTTGAAGAGCTTCTCCTTGCCTACCCATGATTTCTATCCAGTCAGAGCAAAAGGATCCAAGCCAGCTGAGAGGTAACAGATTCAGGCATGTGCATCAGTAATTAAATATAACCTTTAAGCACTATACAAGGAGAATGAGCCATATGCTGTAGGAACACTAAGAAAAGAACAATTCACCTTCCAGAATTAGTAGGGTTGTCTTAAGTACTTCCTTCATAACTGCATTATATTTAATTTTATGCCTTCTTAGGATAAAGGAAAAGAAAAGCTTGTCTTATATATGTAGAGAGAAATATAAATCAGAGTTTATTTATAAAACAACTTGAACTCTCTTATTTTTTGTACATTCAGAAATTCTGTGAAAGTTTTAAAAAGTTAATCTCTCAGTTAAATTCCAACCTAAGAGATATCCTTTTAGCACCAGTTTTTAAAGGAGATCATGTAAACTGGTTGTGGTGGTGCGCGCATATATTCCCAGCATTCAGGAGGCCAAGGCCGGAGGATCATGAGTTTGAGGCCAGCCTGGGTACATAAAAGTCTGGGATACATAGGAAGACCAAGCATAGATACATAAGTAAGTAGGTAGGTAGATAGATAGATAGATAGATAGATAGATAGATAGATAGGCAGACTGACTGGTAAGAGTATGAGGCATAATCTGGAATACGATTCTACTTAGAAGAAATCAACTTTTCTAGGTGAAGATTTGCCTTGCCCACCTAGAGTTATGCTTTCAAAGCATACTGTGCTACTTAATCACACAGCCTTATAACTTCCCCCCTTTATTTGCTTCCCATATTGGATTATAAAATTGCTAGAAGATTCTAGCATAGATTCTTGTACACAGTAAGCATCAGATGAAGTGTTTTTAATGACTGACTCTGTCAGTCATTAACCTGTCTTTAAGTTTTTAAGTGCCACAGTTTCTCAAAATCTAAATCAAGACCCTTTCTAGAAAAGTTTGTTAAGAAGGCCAAAAACTCAATGAGAATGAGCCCGGCATGGTGGCGCACGCCTGTAATCCCAGAGGCTTGGTAGGCGGAGGCAGGAGGATTGCAAGTTCAAGACCAGAGGCAGTCTCTGTAACTTGGTGAGACCCTGTCTCAAAAAGTAAAAAAAAAAATGGACTAGGGGTGCAGCTCAGTGGTCAAGCACTTGCAAAGCATGCAAGCACGATGCCCTGGGTTCAACCACCACTACCGCAAAAAAAAAAAAACCTCAATGAGAACAAGAAAAAGGTATACACATTTGTCAGACTGTATGCGTAAATTTGGGTCCAGAAATCTGTATATCAAGTATTAGTTGGTAATTTAACATTTTGTGTGTGTGTGTGTGTGTGTGTGTGTGTGTGTGTGTGTGGTACTAGGGGTTGAACCCAGGGCCTTGTGCTTGCATGTTTTGCAAGTACTGGGCCACTGAGCTCCACCCCCAGCCCATTTTTTTACTTTTTGAGACAGGGTCTCGCTAAGTTATGCAGACTAATTCTGGTCTCAAACTTGCAATCCTCCCATCTTCGCTTCCCAAACCTCTGGGATTACAGGCGTGCGCCACCGCACCCTGCATAATTTAACGTTCTTTTGGTGTATTTCCCCTCAATAGTTAACTAACTCAAATACTAACATCTTGCAAAAATCCAAGTTATCCCCAAATATCAATTATAAACATATTTTGGAAGGTGTTATTTTGTCATACTTTATTCACATTAAATGTGTCATGAATCCAATGAAAGAAGAGAAAATACGTTTTCAAAATAAGATCTAATTATCATACGTTTACTGGTTTAGAATTCATATAAGTAGATATCCTAATGTTTTACTTTTTCCTGGAATAGAGAATTCTTCTGAATCTACAGAAAGAGTTTTACTTGCAATCCAGGAAAATTTTTTGTAATATGATACATTTAATTCCATAATATAGCAAATTTACTATTTCTCCTGGACCAGGGAAATCATTTATCCTTTTTTGGACCATCTTTATTTTATCTCCTTTTTTTCTCCATTAAGCTCTCTTTAATTGTGTTAATCCTCATGATTTTTCTTGTAAATTTAACTAGTATAAATCTTTTATTATCATAATAAATTTTCAGCCATCCTATTCTGTTTGATAATGTTTTTTAACTTTTACTTCTGTAATTGTGATTATTATAATTTTATTTATGTACTTATTTATTTATTTATTTTTGGTTTTTTGAGACCAGATCTTCCTATATACCCCTGGCAGGCTTCTAGCTCATGCTCCTCTTATTTCAGCCTCCCAAGTTGTTTGCCTTCAATTTGTTTCCTGCTCTGTGCAATCTTTAGTTTTCATTCTCAGTTTGATTTTTATGTTATCTTTGAGACAATTTTGTTAAATTCATATCTTCTGTAAATTCTTTAGTGGTGAGATGTTTTTGTGGGGATGTTTTTTCTTTTCTCTTTGTTAGGTTTGCTGTTGTTGTTAGATGCTGTTGAGTCATGAATTTTTAAAAATTTTATCTTGCCTGCAATAACTTTTTTCTTTCTTCTCTTCCTACTTTTTCTCTGGTATACTTACTATAATTTACACACATAAGCCCCTAGCTGGAGTTCCCCATCCACCCTAGCATACACCACCATTTGCATGCTGTTTGTGCAAAAGGAATGACTGAGTAGCTGCCCTGAGCTCTGCAATTTGATCTGACAGGCTCTGAATGAACTTTCCTCCACTCCTTTTCCACACTGCAGTTACATAGTTCTATTTACAATAACCTCTGGCCTTGTTGTTTAGCTTTGGACAAAAATGTGCTCCCATCAAGGCTATGAGCAATCTTTGTTAGTAAAACTGAGCTATTCTCTGTCTTTACAGATTTTAGTAAATAGGCTGTCCTGGTTCTGTCCACCAAATTTTGAAGCTATCTCAATTCAGTGCAGGAAAATTTGAAATATAAACAATCGTCCAATTCAACATGAATCCCTAGAGGCCGCAACATGATGATCAGCCTGGAACCTTTCTTTTCCCATCCACCACTTATATTATCCAAAAGAATAGATGAAAATTTTGCCTTTGTTTTTGTTTTTTGTTTTTTGTTTGTTTGGTTGGTTTTAACCTCTTTGCTGAGGCCACAGCTTGGTGAAAAGAACTTTCCCAAGTTTTCCCAGCTTATAGACTTCTCTACCTCCTTCAGAAGGCCTAGTTTTAAGGCTGAGTGTGAGAGGTAAAGATGAAATGGGTAAGGCCCTGGATTCGATACCCAGCACCGAAGGGAAAATAATGGCCTAGTCTTAGGTCTCCTATTCTTCCTGTTGTTTCACCTGGTTTTCTGAATTAACTCACATTTATTATTTTTCAGATGCTTTTTTCTTTTTCCTCTTCTTTCATCCCAACAGAGGATTCCCACTATGGTAAACTACTATTTTCTCTGACAGGGGAGGGTAAAATGAAAGGCAACAAAGTTTTTAATTTCAGGCACATTTCCACATCTTCTTCCATACCTGCCCATGTCTGTCTCTGCTGTCCCTCCTGGATGGTAAATTGGATTTCTCAGGATGATACTTATCCACAACCTCATCCCTGACTTGTGCTGCCAATACTTCTCTGTGAGAAACAGGAGCTGCTCTAAGCTTCCCTGAGAAATCCTTTGCTAACTCTTGGGAACTCTGCTTCTTCTGAAAGCCTCTCTTTTACATTAATTCATGCTGGCTTTTTTTGTACCAGACTTTTTTTTTCTGAATGATTTTTATTTATTTATATTCTTAGGTTTTAGTTGGGGGAGATTTTTTCAATCTGGCTTTACTATCTTAAATATGAAGGTATTTATTCTGTCCTTAATGAGACATAGATGATGACTCCCATGTGCTTGGAAAAAGACATTCTTTGGTTGCAAACCTGATGTGTTAGTGACTTTTGTGTGGCTGCGAACAAATACCTTACAGAATAACGTAAAGGGAAATTATTATTTTGGTTCACAGTTTCAGAGGTTTCTTCTATCAGGGCAGGGAGATGGTGTCACATCGGAGCAGTTGATATCATGGTGGACAGGAAGTGTTGGGGAAAAGGGCATATAAGAAGGACCCAGGGCAAGATATATCCCCCAAGGACATGGTCCCAAATGACCTACTTCCAGCCAGCTAAACCCCACCTCCTAACTTTCATCACCTCTAAACAGTGTCATTGTGTTATGAATACATTAAGGGATGAATCCATTCATTAACTCAAAGCTATCATGATCTAATTGTCTCCAGAAACACCACCGTAAACATTCCCAAAGGCTTTACTAATCTCCTAGGCTTTTCTCAACCCAATCAAGTTGAAAATTAAGATTAACCAACACACCTGATAAGACTTTTTTTTAAAAAGATTTACATACATCTCACAGGGGCTGAGAAAGAATTTATGATTTCACATATTCTAAACTACGTGCTGTGAAAAGTGAGATCAGGGCCAAGACTCAGGAGAAGGCCGGTCTGAAGTTCAGTCACGCTGAGGAGATTCTGAAAGCCAACTTTATTATCTTACTTGGCATCAACTGTGGCAGCCTATGAAAGGAAGATCTCCAACACCCTACCCTGCTGTCCTTGCTTACTTTGTATGATTTCATAACACAATTGAGCTATGGTGAAGGCCATGAAAATAACAAAATCCTCAAAAAGATAGTTTCAGTTGTTGGTATAATTATATAGGGATTGTGGATAGTACCACAAAGACATAAAGTTAAGTATAAATTCTTTGAAGAGTGAAAAAGTCCCAAACTTTACTTTGAAAATCAATTTTCTGCCTCAATCTGTCATCAACATCGCCATTCTCCTTTTTTTTTCCCTTGAGACACTGAGCTGTTCAGAAAAGAGGTGAACACTGAAAATTATTTCTCAATTATTGTTTTTAAAATCTATTTTTCTTCATAGATAAAGTATTTGTCTACATTAATAAAGGGCTTGCAAGCCTCCTCAGGTTGTCATCTTGAGAATTATTTTTAATGCTCAATACATTAGATATTCTTTTATGTGTTTTAAACTAATCTAATCTCACATTTATTTTTGTATTTTTAATCTTAAGTATATGGTATAATTTAATCTCAAGTATATGCATATTTCTTTTCTTTTTCTTTTTTTTATTTTTTATTTTATTTCTTTTATTTTATTATTACTATTTTTGTTTGCCTCTGGTCTCGAACTTGTGATCCTCCTGCCTCTGCCTCCCAGCTGCTGGGATTATAGGCATGCACCACCACACCCGGGCTGGGATTTAGCTCAGTTGGTAGAGCGCCACTCTGCAGTCTCTGAGGTCCCGAGTTCGATTCCCAGCACCACAAAAATGGGAGAAGGACCTGGCAACCCACTCCCAAGGCAATCCCGAAAACAGTCTGCCATTGAAAACCCTATGAGGGTCGCTATGAGTCAGACATGACTCAACATCACCTAACAACAACAACAACAACAACAACCACACCCAGCTGTATATGCATATTTCTCAATTAGTTGTACTAATAAATGGGAACAAATGAAATACTGAAAATATTTTGAATTATGTTTGAAATCCCTATTTTTCTGGAGTTAAGTTATCAAATATTTCAAAAACATACTTTGATTCCTTTTCCTCAAAGAGTTACAAAGTTTCTGACTCATTCAACCTCCATTTAATTTTCTTCCATTATTGTAACCACCTATAAATCTGTTGCTTGCAGCCGTACCACTGTGGCATCTGATCCCATCAGATCTCAGAAGCTAATCAGGGTCCGACCTGGTTAGTACTTGGATGGGAGAGCACCTGGGAACACCAGGTACTGTAGACTTGGGAGAAGGACCCAGCAACCCACTCCCCAAAAACAATCAAAAGTTGAAACCCCTGTAAATAGGAGAGAAGCACTAAGTGTTTCACCTGTTGTACGTAAGGTCACTCTGAGTCAGACACCAGCTCAACGGCACCTAACAACAAAAATTTGTAATTAACATTGCTCATGCTAAACTTTCCTTGGAGTAGATATTCTGGTTTATGCTTTTAACTTTAAAAGATTTCCCCTCCTGAGACTTCATTTCATTTTTTTCCCATTCAGTAAGTATCTCTTTCTCCCACCATGTGTGAGCCATTACACCAGTCACTCAGGCACCATCCTATTGCAAGCAGTTTGCAATCCAGCAGGCTTTCAACTAAAAATTGTTTGTTGTTAGGTGCCGTCAAGTTGGTATCTGACTCATAGCAACCCTATGTACAATAGGTGAAACACTATTGTCAGTGCTTTTCTGTTATTCATAGGGTTTTCAATGGCAGATTGATTTTTGGGAGCAGGTTGCCAGGACCTTCTCCCAAACTAAAAATAGGAGAATGAAAAAAAAAGGTTGAAGAATAAGAATCCAAACAATCCTACAAATGCTGCCAACAAAATTTAAAACAAGATTTTACATGGATGAGTCATATTCACATATTTCTTTTGCCTAAAACACTATTACCTATTGTCCTAGTAAATCCCACTGGTCCTTTAAACTTCAGTCCAGGTATCATCTCCTTCAGGTACTCTTCCACGGCCTCTACTTCCCACCAGGTTGAATGGCTCATAATTCCCTGGCCTACCACATAGGACATTAAATTGTATTCATTTCTTAGCTTGTCTCCATCTCCAATTAACTCATTGATAAGTGGAGCCATATCTTTATTTCTGGTCTCCTAGTGCATAGCCTAAGTTGTTGTTAGGAGCCTTTGAGTGGGTTCTGATTCATAGTGACCCTATGGACAACAGAATGAAATACTCCCCAACACTGTGCCATGGCCAGCACTATGGCAGTACTTCTCTGCTACCCATAGAGTTTTCAATGGCTGATTGTTTCAGGATTGCCTCAGGAATGGATTGTCTTGTCCTTCTCCCATTTTTGTGGAACCAAGGACCTCAGACAGCACAGAGTGGCGCTCTACCAACTGAGCTAAACCCCAACCCCGACGCACATCTTGGTGAGGTGGCTTCCAGGCATGTCCCACTTATAGTGACCCTCATGGGGTTTTCAATGTCGGAGTGTTTCCGGATTGCTTCGCCAAGTCCTTCTCCCATTTTTGTGGCACTGGGGATTGAACAGAGGGCCTCAGAGAGCAGAGAGTGGCACTGCACCAACTGAGCTAAACTCCAGCCTTCACCTAACCTATCGGCATGCAATAAATGTAAGTTGAATAAATAAATACGTACATGGCTATATATTATAACAATAAGAGCTAGCAGTTACTGGTTTTTCTCTGTGCTACCCTCTATGCTGTCTTTCAACACTCTTTATTTAACAAAATTATTACTCCCAATTAACAAATGAGGAAAAAATTAGTGAGAAGTTAAGAAATTTACCTAATATTTAGCAATTATTAAATAATAATATTCAATCACAAGCAGTTTGACTTTGGAAATAACCTTTTAATTGCACCATGAGTAAATAACAGAGTTATCAAATTGGCATTATACCATTCAGTGTAAGTCCATCTCCACGAAGTAGGTGGAGCAAATTTCTACTAGATGTAGTAATTTAGCAAAGGTTTCCATATGCGAGTAAAAATGTTACTGTTTACTAAATCTTAAATACTGCTTCACAGGGAAATTGCAACTGCTATATACCTCAGTGGAACAAACTAAAATATAGCATTGCCTAAAGGCAAGAACAGCATTCCCAGGAAGTGTTCCCATCTGGAGACATTATAATTAAATATCCTCAAGGTACTTATCCAGCTTTGAAATATCATTGTCATGATATAACAATTATGTTTTATTTCTTGATAACTACAGTCCTAGTTCATTTTAAGTGAAATGTTTAATTCAATTTTATAAACTTAATAATTCAAAAATTCAAGACTTTTGACACTAAGTAATGAAGTTATTAAATGTGTACCCAGACTCTGTTCATAATTAAAAGCCCTCAACTCAAATCAAAGAAGTACAAGAATGCTCAGATCCTGCCTGAATTTTTATACTCATGAAGACTGTTTTGAGCCAAATCAGCAAATAATCTTACATTAAGAGCCTCATGGCATACAGCAAATTTTTGATCTGCCTTTGTAAACAAACAATAAGATTATACTGCAAAAGATTTTAGAAAAGGAAAAGTTATTTACCCATTCAAAACTCATACAATTTCTCCCATTTTGTGGCTTTATTCATGAAGTATTACTGATTCCAGAGCACTAGATTCTATCTCTTTTCTCAATCTCACATCACCCTGACTGTACAGTAGGGCCTGACTTAGCCTTTCAATTATTTTCAGTTCGACTTTCTCCCCAATGGCTCTCTAGTGCCTCACCTAGCTGAAACACACAGGCTTAGGTGCCCTGACTATCCTTACTCTATTTAGCTCAGTTGGTAGAGTACTGCTCCACAGTTTCTGAGGACCTAGATTTAATCCCCAGCACTCAAAAAAATGGGAGAAGGATGTGGCAGTCCACACCCAGAAACCAATCTCAAAACAATCAGCCACTGAGGACCCAACTATGAGTTGGACCCAACTCGACCTAACAACAGCATGGGGCAGTTTCTTCCAGCCCAGCTAATGAATCATACATGCCATTGGCCTAAGGGTGTTTTTTGTTTGTTTGTTTAGTTTTTTGTTTGTTTATTTTTTTGTCTTTGAGTTTCAGTATGTAAGTTTTACTAGCCTTATACATGAAAGCAGAAGGAGAGCTGTTTGGAAGGAGGAAAGGACCAGTAGGAGGGGTTGGGGAGACAGGAGAGGGTCATGGGGAAATGAAAATGAGCAATGTACAATGATATGCATGTATGAAAATGTCATAATAAAACTTACTATCCTGTATGCTAACTAAAAAATTACTAATAAAAATAATTATTTTTTTACAAAAAATGCTTCAGTTCTCATAATCACATGTAAGGAGTCATAAGATGAAAGAAATGTCATTCACAAGAGATAATTTGGAATGAAGCCTATAAACAATTTAGAAATGCATTTGAATCATATAAAGGAAATTATTAATTTTACTTAGTATAAAATTAGAATTAGTCCTATTTCTGTACTAAAAGACTAATATCATATATTAATTCTTCCTAAATCAGCATTAATTTTCTTCCAGTAAGAATGGCAAAAAATTATTTTGAAAGAATCTTAAATACCCAAAAATGATTTTGAGGGGTGTTTGTGTATTTGTCTGTGGTGGGGTGTTTTGATTGTTTTTTGGTTTTTAGTTTTTTGGGTTTTTTGAGACAAATCTCACTATGTAACCCAGGTTGGCCTCAAACTCAGAATCCTTGGACTGTCAAGACAGTCCAAGACAAGAGGATTCTGAGTTTGAGGCCACTTTGCACAGTTGAGTTTGAATTTTGTCCAGAAGAATAATCAGATGAAAATAGCAAACACATTTTTAAAAAGGGGGGTGGGGGAAGGATTTGCACATTCAAGTTGCTGAAATTTATTATGAGACTATAATCATTTATATAATGTACTGTGTGACAATGAGTAGATTAGTCAACCTACTTTCAAAAATATTTGCAGAGGTATCCATGAAAGTGACAGAAACATTTACTGTCTACTCCATGTTCTCCCCTACAGTCCTCACCACCTTGCAGTTTAGTGTAACCACATGACTAGTTCTAGCCAGAAAGGAAGGGGATAAGGCATACAAGGACCAGTGTAAGTTGTCCACTTGCTCTTTTCCCCTCACTTCACCATCAGGGCTACACAATTCCAGATGGCAACTATCAAGAAGGGAATATCCTGAACTAATCACCACATGGAGGATGTGGAGAGTCACCTAACTCTCAATGAACATTGTGTGAGTTATGATAAGTCTTGGCTGTATTTGTCCACTGAGATTTGGGTTGCTTTGTTGTCATAGCGTATATATCCTATCCTGACTCATAAAGTGAAAAAGGAATGGTATTGTTGCCTTTCAATTTTAAAGCCCCGTTACTCTTCCCAGTTGTGTACTATAAAAGTCAAGAGAGTCTTGAACAGCCCCCAAATTCTTGGAAATACAAGTGAAATTGCCTCTGAAAATAACCTAAAAAATTAACAATTAGTGATCTGAGTAAAGACTAGTGGTCAGAGACAGAGAACACTTTTGGTCATGACAATTAACCTTTATGGTTATGTCTGTTCCTTTTATCCCCCAAGTCGAATGAGGGTGATGTGGAGTAACCCTGGTGGATTCTATACACACAGTGGCCTAGTGTCACAGCAGAAGAACCCAGAGTATTGTGTAATGGAAGTAAACAAGCCTATTTAATCTTTGTTCTGAGAGGAGAAATTGTCCTTATTACACTGAAAAGTTAACAGATCTTTTGCCTGATAGAGAAAGAGCCATTATCTCCCATAGACATTCTCAATACAAACATCCTCGAAAATATAGTATAGAGCAGAAGGGTAGCTAGTGCCCCTTTTCACAAGCTAGTGCCCCCTCTTCTGTGTGGACACAGAAGAGAGACCTATGCAGAACTGTCTCTCAGCAGTCATAAAAATAAACAATCATTCCAATAACTCTACCATACCTTGTTTAGATGGGTCAAGAACAATCTACTCAGTCTGCTTCAAGTCAATGAATATTTGAAGGTTTCATCTCCATAAAGTAATGTCTTGGAAGCAAGTCACCTGTCTTTCTAACAACTTCTATAATAATAAGATTATGAGAGAGAAATGAACATTAAATTCCAATTTATGCTTTATCACTACCCAAATGATCATTTGATAATTCTTTATTAACCTCTATCTGTAAAGATGCTCAGTTATGACAGATATATCAATAGTTTTGGCAAAATTCTACATGTAATGTTTTCCTATTTCTGTGGTGTAGGATTTCCCTTTATTGAGCTTAATCTGAAAGAATAGGGCTTTTTTCCATACTCCTAAAGTTATAAAATAAATAAATAAAAATAAAAACTCAGAATACATGCAAACTGAAGCCAATAGGAAGATGAGTTACTGAGTCTCTTGCAAAATCATTAAATGAGAACAGCAGCTGTCGTGGTGGGATCACCAAACACTGAAGAACTCAGTAACAACTTGGCAAGCCACTCAAAGCACTGCCCATGGGTAGAATCAGAAACTCATTAGAAAGACTCGAGTACAATGGAATAAGTGGAGTAATGGTCTATATAAAGAAAACTGAGTATGTGTGTCATCTATAATAATGGAAACTTTGAGGAACAGAAAGTTACATGATACTCTGATTAATTTGCCATTGTTTCAGTGTATTAAAAATTTTAAGATCATCTAAAGCAAAAAGTCTTAGCCACCAGGTAGTACTTTGGTGTTAGATTGTCCAAAACAGTACTGTAATTACTGTGTATTACTTCTGAAAGAGAAATATTTGTATGTTTTGAAGGTTTGTTTTAAATTTAATTTTAAAGGTACTCTAAAAGGTTGAACTTCCATATGTTTTAGCCATGTACATACCAGTCATTATAGTTATGTGAAAAATAATAATAAACCACAGTTTATAAATATAAATAAAACTTTGAAATATCAATGTGGCTATTGTCCAATACCTTTCAAAATTCCAACTGTAACTCAAAATTTTCAGGAAACTCCACAAGTAGTGGGAGTAGCTTAAATGCCTAAGCCATGTGTCTAAAAGAGGGAGACATTTTTCATTTTCTTTTTGTGGCCTAGGTGATACAGTATGGTTTGTTTTAGAACACCTTTCCTAAAACACTTTAAAGATGTATGGATTCAAAAATAGATATTAAAATTTCTAGGATAACCACTTTCTTCCACCTCTCCATAGAAAATCTAAAATAAAAAATCTTTTCAAATGTTTCAAGACTGTTATTTGGAAAAATAATAAAAAACAACAGTTTTAAACATCACTAAAAGAATCCAGAAAAAGAGAAGAATAACTCATTTTCATCCAATACCAGGTAGAAAGTACAAAGAATTTGAACTGATACAGGTCAAACGTAGTAGAGCCATGAATTTAGCAGATGCATGCATAAACACAAGGTAGAATATTTCATGAAAATGTAATAAGTTTTTTAAAAAAGTAAGAAAGAATTGGAAAGCAAAAATGGAACCTGCCCAGAAATATGTGAAAATACATTTCAAAATAAATGAATAAAAACTACCATTGTAGCACTCCTGTTAGCAGAAAGAGAACCTGTCCTTTAGTGGTTCCCAAAGTGTGTTTTACAAAGCTCAATTTCACATGGTTCTATGAGATATTGTGCTGAAAACATTTTTATGATTTAGGAAATAAGGAAGAAGGATTCCTTGGGCCCTTCGTATGGTAATGTGTGTTATTAATTTCCAACATAAAGATACACAGAATACATTTCCCAAGCTCTTTTGGTCTTATTATTGTCTAAATAGTCAGCTAGGGGCTGGGATTTAGCTCAGTTGTTAGAGCACTGCTCTGCAGTCTCTGAGGTCCTGAGTTTGATTCCCAGCACCGCAAAATGGGAGAAGGACGTGGCAATCCACTCCCAAGGCAATCCCAAAACAATCAGCCATTGAAAACCCTATGAGGGTCGCTATGAGTCGGACATGACGCGATGGCACCTAACAGCAACAACAACAGCAAATAGTCAGCTAGCAGAACAAGTTTCCATGAAACTCGGCAGCAGACATTATCAGAAAAAGTAGACTTCAAGTTAAAACTAGTCCAAAGAGATAAAGAAAGTCACTACATGTTAAGAAAGGGAACAATTGATCAAGGACATATAACAATTGTAAATATATATATATACACCAAATATCAGTGCACTCAACTTCATTAAAAAAAAAAAAAAACACTACTGGACTTAAAGAAACAGGTAGATCCAGATACAAGTGACTTCAATACCCCACTCTCATCAATAAATAGAACATCCAGACAAAAAAATCAACAAAGAAACTTCAGAATTAAACACCACAATAGATCAAATGGACTTAATAGACGTATTTAGGATGTTCCACCCCAACACTACAGAATACAAATTCTTCTCAGCAGCCCATGGAACTTTACCTAAAATACAACATATTTTAGCCATAAATCAAGTCTTAACAAATACCGAAACATAATCTCATGTATCTTATCAGACCACAGCGGAGTAAAAGTAGAAATGAACAGCAAGAGAAGTTAAGAAACATACAACTACATGGAGATTTAAAAAGCACACTCTTAAATGATCAGTGGGTACTTGAAGGAATCAAAGAGGAAATTAAAAAATTCTTGGAATCAAATGAAAATGAACACACCACTTACCAGAACCTTTGGGATATAGCAAAGGTGGTTCTATAAGGGAAGTTTATGGCTATGAGTGTCTACATTAACAAATTAGAGCAGGCTCAAACAAGTAATGATGCACCTCAAGCTCTTAGAAAAACAAGAATAAACAAAATTCAAAGCCAGTAAATGGAAAGAAATAATAAAGTCCAGAACAGAAGTTAATGAAATGGAAACTAAAAGAATAATAAAAAGAATTGATGGAACAAAGAACTTGTTCTTTGAAAAAATAAACAAGATCAACAAAACCTTAGCCAAATTAACCAAAGCAAAGAGATAAGGCTCAAACTAATAAAATTAAAGGTGCAAAAGGAAAGACAAAGGAAGAACACATGGAAGAAAAGGCAAGATGAAAGCAAAGGAAGAGGTTGAAGTGAAGCTTCTGCAAGCTAAGAAACATCAGGATTGCCGGCAGTCTCCAGGGGTTGGGAGAGAGGTGAGAATAGATGGTCCTTTAAAGTCTCCAAGAGGAACCAACCCTGAGGGTGCCTGGACTTCTGACTCCCAGAATTGAGGGATTAGTCTTTGTTGTATTGAGCCACCCAGTTTGTGGTCATTTGTTATAACCCTAGGAAACTAAAATACCTATATTAAAAGAAATTTCCAGAAACAGAGGAGATAAACATAGAGGTAAATAGATGGGGTAAGGAGAGACACAGTGTTAGGTAAAATAAAAAGAAAATGGAAATTAATTGAGAAGAGGGAGCAAAAAGCATGAAAACCAGGAGCTTATTAGACATTATCAGAATCTCTGAAATATTTTTGCGTGTGTGTATGTGCTCGCGCAAGTGAGAGACTTGTGTTTTACTATAAAAAGCAGCATGCTGTGACCCTAAAACCAGTCTAAAAAATAGTCTTTTTAAAAGCAGAAATATACTTATTAGTCATTTCATAAAACATTCAAGTATAAAGAAGAAACCACATTCAAGTATAAAGAAAAATTTCACATTATTCTTCTTTCATATATATATATACATATACATATACAGGTTTCCACATTCTCTGGGATCTTGTTGGATTCAGCCAATGAGGAAGGAAGGTAAATCAGAATATGTATTCCCTTGGCTGTATCCCCACATATCATTATGACTATTGGACACTCCCTCCTTATGGATTCCTTCTTTTAGCCTTTCCACACTAGAAATTATAAAACTCCTCCACCACTTCTGCTTCAGATAATGTAGTATACCTGTAGTTCCCTACAACCTATCCAAACCTTTGAAAATGATCCCTTTATAAATAAAACTTAATTAATTTATCTTAACTGTCTCTGTGCTTGTTTCAAGTTGGGATGTCACTGCTCCAACTCCTAAGGTAGATATTAAATAACAGGAACAATAGTAGAGTACCTTCCAAAACTGAAATGTTTCTTATTGGAGACACCTTTATAATTACTGAAGTCAGGGCCTTTAAGTTCAAATTCATTGACCTTATTTACCCATTTAAAATGTATGTGCAACTGGGAGTAGCTCCTAAATCCATTAATGCTTCACAGATGAGTATCCCATGAACTTGGCACAATATGGAGTTTTGTTAAAGATGTTGTTGTTGTTGTTAGGTGCCTTCGAGTTAGTATCCAACTCATAGTGACCCTCATAGGGTTTTCAATGACTGACTGTTTCAGGATTGCCTCGGGAGTGGATTTCCAGGTCCTTCTCCCATTTTTGCGGTGCGGGGAATTGAACTCAGGACCTCAAAGACTGCAGTACAGCACTCTACCAACTGAGCTAAATCCCAGCCCTTGTTAAAGACAGGAAATGTATATTTCAGTGTAAGTTCTAGATAAATCATTAGATGCAAACTGAATTCCATTTTTTTGATGGGTACCATAATGAAGGCAGTCACAAAATTGAAAATGTGAGGTTATGGTAACAACCAGAAACAACTAAAGATTTTATGGGAACTTTTATATATTTAGATCACCATGTGTCTGTCAGCTTGTTGTGCTGTGGGGGTTTGTGTGTTGCTGTGACGCTGAAAGGTGTGCCACCAGTGTTTCAGATACTAGCAGGGCCACCCATGGTGGACAGGTTTCAGCTGAGCTTCTAGACTAAGACAGACTAGGGAGAAGGATCTGGCAGCCCATTCCCGAAACAATTAGCCATTGAAAACTGTCAGGGCTCGGCTCAGGCCCGGCAGGGGTCAGTGCCTTGCCCAGACACCGTATGGGTATGGGAGACCCACTGGACGGGGTTGGTGTTATGGCCGGTGGCTCCGATGAAGGACCTCAGGAGACCTTCAACGGAAAAACAGGAAAGGAAGGTTTATTGGGTGCTCCCCAAGTGGGGTGCAACAAGCAAGCAACCCCTAAGCAAGTGCTATAAGTGCTGGCTCTAAGCCTGCAGCATGGAATGCTGCAGGCTGAGTGCTGGAACAGCTCAGCCTTAAAGGCACAGCGACAGCAGCCCGTGTTCCGCTGGGCTGGAAGTCAGTTGGTCTTGACTCTCACAGCTCGCCTTCTCTGCCTCCCTCCTTCCCAGGGATGGGAGGAATTGGGAGGCTTTTCGTGGCTTGATTGTAGCCTTCCGTACTTCGGGGCCCCTGGTCTTGACTGCTTGCTTGAAGAGTCCACTGGGGTAGGGAGCGCTGGTCGAGGTGATGGGGTTCAATTGGCAGTTGAGGGATGGTCAGAAGTAGTAGAGGTGAAGGGGGTCCAGGAACCCTGCTTATATAGGGTGCTGGAGGGGGGCACGTGACTTGGGGTTAGCCAATCAGGGCAGACACCTGACAGGTTCAGCAGGTAAACTGTCATACCTGCCAGGTAGGGGTGGTTATTTAAGGAAGATGCCAAGGATAGCCAATCAGGATTAAGGTAGTTAAGGCAGGCCAGGCTGGTCAGGTGCCATCTTTGCTCACTGGATGGGAGGGGTAGGTGTGAGTGAGTAAGATGTGGCCCTGGGGTCAACTAGGGGTCAGCCGCTCAGGCTAACATGAGGGACCCTAGTTATGGGGTAGATTTTAAAAATCCCCAACAGAAAACCCTATGAATAGCAGAGAAACACTGCCAAATGTGGTGCGCTATAATGAGCCCCCTCAGGTTGGAAGGCATTCAAAAGACTGGAAAAGAGTTTCTTCCTCAAAGTAGAGGCAACCTTAATGATAGGAATGGAGTAAAACCCCTGGGACCCCCTTTTGCAGTTTTATAACTTTCTTTTCTTTTTTTTTTTCCCCCCGGTACTGGGCCCAGTTGAACCCAGGGCCTCGCACTTGCATGCTCTGCAAGTGCTGGAACACTGAGCTGCACCCTCAGCCCATTTTATTTACTTTGTGAGATAGGATCTCACTAAGTTATGCCAACTGCCACTGGTCTTTAACTTGCAATCCTCCTGCCTCCTGCCTCTGCCTCCCGAGCCACTGGGATTACAGGCATGTGCTACCATGCCCAGCTCAGTTGTGTAACCTTTCAAAATGAGAAGAAACATTGTGGTTGCAACAATGGGCTCAAACATAAAAAGATCATGTGCATTGCACAGTACCAGTGTTTCATTCTGTTTTACATTGGGTCCCTATGACTCAGACCCTACTCATTTGCACCCAACAAAAACAACAATAATTATTTATTTATGTCTGCCAATAGTCATCCAGAAATTTGCCTATGTACTTAATACTAGGTAATTGTGTAACATGATTTTTTGAAATTTCTTGGCATAGATTTGTGTTTGACTCATATTTTTGCCACTTAAGTTTCTTTATGTTACTAGGCATGTTTGTTGTTGTTGTTGTTAGGTGCCGTCAACTAGGTATCTGACTCATAGGGACCTACATACAACAGATGAAACACTATTGTTGGTGCTTTTCTCCTACTCATAGGGTTTTCAATGGCTGATTGTTTTTTGGGAGTGGGTTGACAGCTCCTCCTCCCAAGCCCATAGCACCCGGTGTTCCCAGGTGGTTTCCCACCCATGTACTAACCAGGCCAGACCCTGCTTAGCTTCTGAGATCTGATGGGATCAGACGCCACAGTGGTACAGCTGCAGGCAAGAGAACATGGAACATGTATGTTTAGATAGCCCAAATGCTGCTAGGGAAATGGGGTATATATCACTAACAATGTTCCATGAAACATTTATTTGGGAAAATTCATGACATTTTTCATACTATACTTTCAAATATCCTCACCATCCATACTTCTTTGTAAGGACAGAATGGTCTTCCACCAGGCAAGAATCTAAGTTAAACTCAAGGGATGCAACAAGGTGACAGATTTGTCCCCATCCACTAGAAATCCACTGTCATTCACTAATTCCAGATCATCATCGTTCAGCCTCCTCAGAAATCTCAAGAAATATGATGCAACTATATGAATACATGGGAAAAATAGGGGAAAGGAAAAAAATCAATGAGAGTATAATCCATGATGATCTATGATTTTTTATTACATATTAATTAAAATTCTTCCTTTTTTCTGTCTTCTTTAGTTTAAATGGTTCTGTAAAATATGTAAGTGGATAAATGTGTAAGCAACAGTGTTGTAACAGTTGCATAATGGATAGTGC